>JAHWFO010023306.1:587554-603158 GCA_023313115.1 Rhysida immarginata | reverse complement strand
GTTTTTTTTTTTTTTTTTTAAAGTGATAAGAAACTGGTCGTCTCATCTTTTTGCTAATAAACTAAAGTGGGAGCATATTGGCAACTTGAAATTGGACAACTCTAGATATAATCTATGCTGTAACGAGAAGCAATGAGGAATCTGCACAATAATCTATCCTGTCACGGAATTTATGTGGAATACAAGGTAAAAATCAAAGGTAAGCTGTGATTATATACAATCGCTCATGCTTGCATTTTCTACAGAGTTTATTTCGCCGTAATTAAAGATAGTTCTAAACCAAAAAATTCTTATTTGCCTGTTTAGAAATATCTAATGTTTTAATATTTTATACAGTTCGCTGCCAAAGGCCTCGGAAGATATTCAACATTACCCATTACATACTCTCATGAATTCGTCAGGTGAAATTCGGATGTAGCCTTCTGCAGTTGTAAGCACTAAAAATTGGTTCGTCATTTGGTAATTACAGAATGAATATGCTTCTTGATAATTTTAATCTTAAAAGTAAGTGTTCGGCTTTGGCTAATTGTTCTCATTTACTTATTGTCAGTTCCAATAACCTCAATACCATATCGACATTTCACAAGGGATTATCTTGTATCATTTTTATTATTTTTCTATTGAAGTTTTTTAACTTGATTATTCCAGATTTGGACTGCAACCCAAGATTCATAAAAGACAACAGCATAAGAACCAAATATTAATTTTATTAAAGAATAACTGATCAATGCTCTTTGAGGGTTTTAATTAAATGCCTTACCTCAAATGTTTAAATATAAATGAAAATAATTAAGTTTATGGTTATTATTACTGTACGTCCTTGCTCTTTAATTAATCGCTTAACTTGCACTTTTTTAAAAGGGTTTAATGCTGAATAAGAAGATGAAAATTCTAATTCGTAGATTTATAGCATTTTTGCGAGTATTGAATTTATAGGATTGAGAAGCTTACTGGTTTTAGGTTGACTTCTAAGGATCAGGCAGGCTTTAGGTATGCAGTTTTTAGATTTGGTTTCCGCTTTGTTTGAAGTTTTCAAATGTAGTTCAGTTGAGTCTTATAATTTGGTCGAATTCACTAACATTTTAATTCTTGGGTTAGTTTCAGTTGAACATGTAGTTTCTCTGGCTCTTATTCAGCATTAAAAACTTTGAATTCAGAAATTCCTTAACTAAAGAGTAAGGAATTTAATTTTCAGGATGTTATTGCAAATTTTAAGTATTTCCATCGCCCAATCTATTGTTACCTCCGTTAATGTCTTAAATCTGTTAGCGTTTCTTATTTTAGATAAAATTCATCACTGTTAATAATGCATAATAAACACAATTGAGATATTTAAAATTTTGTATTCATCAATCAGTTTGTTTGGGAAATCAATGGCACTGCTGTGGATTATGTAAAACTTTTGCCATTCACTTCAAATAAAAATATAGCTAGTTTGTTAAAAATTCTAATAAAAGTATTATTTGGAAGTAAATTACATTCGTTAATATATATCATGCTACAGAAATTGAATTATTTTAAGAGGCATGTTCGGAAATTATGTATTAGGCAATTAAAAAAAGAATTTTTTAAAAAATATTAATTTTTGTTAGTTCTATCTTTTATATTGTTTTCACTACTTTTGAACTATTTATAACTGGGTATGCCAGTTTGTATTTCTTCGTCATGGAGAGCCGCAAGTGAAAACTGCCACTTCTATTCAGGCGAGTCCATATGTCTGGTCATATCGCCTCATGGTCTGAATCCGTACGTGGAGATGATAGCCCTCATTGCAGCGGAGATATTGGCAAGGTACGTAATATGCCGAGCACGCCTCTTAGTGCTTTCCTTTCATTGCTTTTAGGTGTAAAAAGTGACTACAACAGTTTACCCTAACTAAATTTAAACTATATTTTCTGAATTATAAAATATTCAATTACCTACGTATAACAATCAAACTAAATATTGAGAAGACATAAAAATTTTAGGACACTCTAAATTAAATATAGATTTTTTTTAAAATTTGAATGTTTAAAATAATTTCTTATTAAAATTAGAAATTGGATTAAATAGGCCTTCGATTATTAAAAAAATCCCAAAACATTTTTCATCATCAACTTTCATAAAATCGCTGTCTTTCAGATTAAAATAAAATTAAAGTAAAATTTTCTTAATTCTGAAATTAATTTCTCAAAATAAATTTCTTTAATAGACTGATTTTTTTTTTTAACTGTCCGAACAGCATCTAAGCAATATCCGGGATACTAGTTTTTCATCCGAAGTGACACTTAATGAGTTTTTCAGACAATAAGATAAGGCTTCAAGACATTCAAGTTCAGATCTTGCAAATCTATTAAATAATTCAACTGTGAACCTAAGCAATCTTTGTTCTTCGCTTGGCTCTGTAGATGAAGTTCACTTTGAAACGCATCAGCCAGTTTTATTAAATGTTGTATTGCTTAAAATTAGACTACTCTATATTAAATTACGCATTATTTTTTCGTGTTCGGAGTTCTTTGTTTTATTCCTCACAGAAATACGAGGCCTTTGATGCCTTTATTATTTCATTAGATTTATATAATTTTGTTTAATTTGTCAGTTGTCGCTAAACTTCTGGCAAGGTATTGATACGTAATTAACGACAATGTCAAACTTAAAGCGTTGTACAGAGCTAAGCCTTAGACCGATAAGAGCATTTCGCAGATTTCCTGAGGTTGTTTGAAAAAGTTAAGCTCCTGTGGCAGCTATCTGCACGAAAATTGGATAGTCTCTTGATCGGTACAATTTATACGTGATTTGTATGTGAATTAGCTACGAAGATACGCATCAATGCAACGAACGGCAATTGGTCCACTACATTCATAATTTGTTAAAGAACTCTGACCACGATAAGATAATGCCTAAGTTGAGGACCGACTCTACAATTATCATTTCTAAATTTTTGAATAAGTTGGAACGAAATGCTCATCAAGTGAAACAGCAATATTGCCATTCTGATTACGTTGCTAATCGTGAGAATGTAATGAAGACTTCAAACAAATTGGGGTTGTCATTCTCCTTACCGGTAGATCTGTTTGAATTGGAAAAGTGTATAAAATAAAATCTTGTAAACATTCCAAGGAGGAGCTTTAGCAGTGAAGCAGAGATACATTTATACATTTATTAAAAAGAAATTAACTCCCCCCCCCCACCCCCACACGAGTAGGGTAAGGCAGATCCTGCAGTCATCTATTTTTAGCCCCTTTGTCTGCACTTTTTACCTCTCCCCAAGTTTTTTAATCAAAAAATTGATTTTTTCGAACGTAATATGTAGAAAATGTAAAAAACCTCGTATTTTCTTTCCTTTCTCATCATTTCCGAACGTATGATATACCACATGCCATATGTTGCCATAGTTTTTAGGACCAAGTGACTGCCGCCCCCCGCAAATCCGACCCCCCTGGAACAATTGGGCCTAAACTTCATAGTACTGTAGATCTTGCATAGAGGAATCTGGATACCGAATTTCACGCTTTTACTTAACTAAATAGCACACAGATATGTTACCCTGTCTGAATACCACCCCCATAATTCCGACCCCCCAGTGTACCACTCAAAACCAAACTAAATAGTGCAGATGGGCATGCTCATAGTAAGCTACATTCCGAATTTCAACTTTCTACCTCAAAAAATGTAGAAATTATGAAGGGAACGGACGAACATTATAAAACCAATAAGTAGCTCCATTCTTCCGCTACTTAATAATATAGATTATGAGCAATCGTGCGTCGACAAAGCGATTTCACGTGCGCGCGCCGATGTCAATAATGCTTAAAAGATGAACAGAAAGTAACAATGTATTCCTTCTTGACAAATCGATTGTTATATGACATGACATTATCTTGATATTCTTTACACTCACTGTTTTAGCAAGTGAATTCGACTTGAAGGGGACCACGAAAAATTCTGAAATGTTGATACGGCCGAGCTAAGACTTTGATGGTTATACAGGGTGATTATAGAGTCACTATACATTTTGGTGAAAACATTAACGAATTTCATTTATTTGCACACCCAAAGTGAATGTGTGGATGGGGGTTACAGGGTCAAAGATCTATGGAGCCTCATGTTTGCCGAGGGGACTATCAATGGTATTGTGTACCTCGACATATTGGAGCAATTCCTGGAGCCATAGTTGCGAGATGATGGGATTTAGGATACTGTTGTGTTCCAACAGGATGGGGTACCACCCCATTTTGCCAACATCGTTTGGACTACCTGAATCGCGCATTCTCAGGCAGATAGCTTGGTCAGGGCGCGCCAAGGCTGTGGGCTCCACAGTCACCAGATTTGACCCCCATAGATTTCTTTGCGTGGGGTTTTATCAAGTTCAAGGTGTACCAGGTCAAGATTACGCACCATTGCACAGCTGAAACAATGGACTGTAGCCGTGGAGGAGGACATTACATCGGCTATGTTGCGCAATGTTTTCCGGGCCACGGTGGAACGCTGGGAGCTGTGTCAGGATGTGCAAGGGGGACA
The DNA here is from genome assembly GCA_023313115.1 of Rhysida immarginata. Lineage (NCBI taxonomy): Eukaryota > Metazoa > Arthropoda > Chilopoda > Scolopendromorpha > Scolopendridae > Rhysida > Rhysida immarginata. The sequence goes on along the minus strand of JAHWFO010023306.1, from coordinate 598,658 downwards.
CTTTGAAATGTACTAAGAACGTGTCCTAGTATGATAATCTGGTTGATGCATACTGTAATTGCTGCAATAAAACGGATTTTTTACCAAAATGTACAGTGACTTGATAATCACCCTGTATTTCTAAAAACAGAATTTGAAAAAGTTAATTCGTTTTCAAGTTATCGTGCAAACGACGGACGGCCGGATAAACGTACAGACCAAGGGCGCATTATTATAAGTAGCTTTTATGCTAACGCTCCTAATAAGGCAGCGTGTATTGATTAGGCATAGGAGTCACGCGTGTCTCCCTTGAGTTCCCTATCAAACGTCCAGACGACTGGCAAAAATCTGTGTCTGGAAAGGAAAGAGAAAGAACGAATATTGGTCAGAGAAACTCTGCAACAAAATCAGAAAAAGCTATACGGGCGTTTGAAACATCTGAACAACGGCAGTTTCGAATAGAGCAACAGGGTATAAGAGCTTCTACGTCAAGGGCAAGAAAAATTGAGTCTAAAGAATCTGATGATGCTCCGCAGTGGTGAGGCAAGTCAAGAAGAGTTTAGATAAAATCTCGGTATATCACCTAGACTTCCTGTTTTTCGTATTTTCAGTAGAATGGATAATCCCTTTGCTCTGTGTTGTATTGATTGAGTTTTTATTTAATCAATTGGGAGTTATAATTTAATTTTTCGAGATTGTTCTCTTTACCTACAAGTGTAATTATCCCGGGCAACGCCGGGTAACTCTGCTAGTCATCTTATATATAAAATGCTAACTCCTCCTGCTCCATAGTGCCGAGCCAACACCTCCTAAAGAGAAAACCTCTGCACCGAAACGTCATACATTGTTACATCATCATAGTAGTGCATTGTTATTCGTATTTCTACCAATAATAAGCCTCGAATTTGCACTACTCTAATGATGTAACAATGCATGACGGTTTCCGTGCAGAGGCTTTCTCTTTAGGAGGTATTGGCCGAGCACGGTATAAGAAGGAATTCCTACTTATACCGTGGTGCCGAGCAACAATCCAACCTTTATTGTTTCCAAGAAACGAAAAAAACATTGATTGTTAAATTCCGAATAAATACTGACGTCATAGTTTTTTACTCCGTAGTCTTTCTCGTGGGCTACGTTTTTACTCGCAGCCGACGTTGGCTACGTTTTTTACTATATCTACAGTATTATCATTAAAAAGAATTCGCGCTAGACTAAATACAGTGGGAAAATTCAAATTAAAATCCTAAATAAGTAATTTTAGCTATTTTGAATTATTAAATTAAATTTAATTTTTATTTAAATTTTAATAAAAACCATTTGCTAATGTGTGGTACTGCATTGCCAGAACGATGTTAATTAATTAAAAAATCGTTACTGTATTCGCAAAGTCGGTCGTTCCGTCGTCACTTTTTTTCATTTTTTTGATTTTGCTATCACATTCTGATAGAGTATCAAAAGTAAGTAAAAGTTTTAACAGGCATAGGTGTCCTATCTCTTCGGGAATAGGGCCAAAATGACGGTTAATCAGTTTGGTCGAAGGACCAAAATATAATGAAATGAATACTAGTGTTCGGCATTAATGTATATAAAATATCACTCCTCCTCTCTTATATATTAACGTATATAATTAATTTTTTTGTTTCAATATATAGTAATCGTGCAATATATCCCCAAAACGGTCTGCCGAGAAAATTATAGCAATAAGAGAAATAAAAAACGCCAAAAAAGCAGAAAAAAACGAGTCCAACATGCCAGTTTCACTGAAGACCAAAGTTTACATTTAACAGTTGTAGATATTCTTCTGTTAGGTTAATCACCGTGAAATTGACAGTAATGAATTTGTAACATTGTGAAAGTCTCGCTTTCATAGTGACAGTGACTTTTTTTTTTTACTTTTGACAGTCCTGTCACAGAAGATTATTCAAAAATAAAATTGAATTTACAGTTTGCACTGTTGTGGCAACTGTCGTACGATGGGCTTTCGAATAAGATCATAAGCAAGTAACATAGTAACATTATTTATCGGATGCTCGGATCGGTACGCAAGCTTTGTCAGACGCGAATTGTGGCGATCCGTAATGACACGAACTAGAGAAGAAAGCCAAACTCTGTTTTCAAATCTATCTTTCTCCCCATTCTCATCTCAGGTAATAAGATTAAAGAATGCGATCGCATGTGTCGCGTGTGCTAGCGCCAGGTCATTTGAATCTCGGGTAATGACTGAAACAGGCCCGTAGCCAGGGGGGTCGACGACCAACCCATTATGGAAAAAGGTCAGACTCAGTGGAATTTTTGAAAACCGACCCCCCCCCCCCCAAGATAACATCCTGGCTACGGCCCTGATATCTTAGCATTGAAAGTTTCCAATGGTTCAATAATGGTATCATTAAAACACGCATCATGGAACCAATTTCGACTATCATTAATCTTACGTTATATTCATTGATGTCACATCATTCCAAGTTGTTTGATATATTAGATGCCATATCTTGGCATTGAAACGATCCAATGAACCATAATGGTTCCATTAAAATGCCATACAACCTCTGACAATTAAGTTCGGTGAATGAGTTCACACAACACAATGCAAAACAGATAGAGCCACATTTACTTTATTGTCCTTCGAAATAATCACCCTGAAAAGCAATACACTTTTGGCATCGGGTATATAAGTCCTGGAAGCTCCTTAGGGATGGCTTTAAGTTCACGTGTCACATTTGCTTGAATGTCTGGAATGTCCGCAAATCTGTGTCCCTTTAAGGCCCGTTTCAGGCGTGGGAACAAGAAAACGTCTGCCGGTGCCAAGCCTGGTGAATAAGGTGGATGAGCTATGGATACGACCCCTTTGTTGGCCAGAAACTGTTGCACGATTACGACAGTGTTCCTCTTTGATCCATTATCCACAGTTACGTGCGCACGCTACACCTTCAACTGAAGAAACGAGCATCTGCTAAACCATTGCACGCACAAACGTAATCTGTCTGAACTTGCTTAAACAATGACTGGGCTTGCATTCACATGCATTGTTACTCGCGTAAAGCTCGCACAGATTAGGGCGTGACGTCATTCACCGAACTTAATTGTCAGAGGTTGTACAATTGAACCAATTTCGACTATCATTAATTTCACAATATATTCGTTCAATCACATCATTCCAAGTTGTTTGATATATTATATGCCATATCTTAACATTGAAAATTCCAATGAACCATAATCGTTCTGCTAAATCCAGGTTCCTTTGAACCAATTTCGACTATCATTAATTTTACGTTATATTCGTTCATGACGCGTCATTCCTTGTTGTTTGATATATTACATCCTGTGTCTTATCATTGAAAATTTACAATGAACCATAACGGTTCCACTAAACAGGTGCGTTTGAGCCAATTTCAAATATAATTAATTTTATGTTATATTCATTCGTGACATGTCATTCCAAGTTGTTTGATATATTACATGCCAAATCTGAGCTTTGAAAGTTTCCACTGAATCAGAATGATTCCATGAAACCACATACCACTGAACCTATTTCGACTATCATTAATTTTAGGTTAATATTCAACCATAACATGTTATTCCAAGCTGTTTAATATAATGCATGCCATATCTTAGCATTGAAAGTTTCCAGTGGCCCATAATGGTACCACTAAACCACAGACGCTTGAACCAGTTTTGAGTGACATTGATCATCAAGGAAGAACATCACGTGTCTTCACTTAATTCACTGCTCTTCTCTGGTTTAGCTATGGAATGCCAAAGAGTGAACAGCATTGATCAGTGCATAGGCCATTTATGCGGACTTGAAAGCCGTTTTTCCCGCTGTTCGAACAACCTACTGCAGCACAATTAGGCATTATGCCTTTAGTTTTATAAATGTTTTTTAATTCGGAGAAAAATTACAGCTGGCGATGTATAAATGCTGTTGTATAGCATGATACAAGTATCGGCATTGCAAGGCATCTGCTAGCATGGTTAGCACATAATGGCGTCCATAAGTCACGTGTCGGCTCTAACCAACGAGATTAATATAATTAGAGTGGAAATAAACGTATCATCAGCGCCACCACAATGAAGTCGAAGTAACTAGCGTCAGCCATGACAGTTGAGGCATCGCCCACAATCTCTTCTCATCGTAGGCTATGGGTTGAGGTATAAGACGTATGCAAGCTGTAGCTAATAAGATGCATTTCCTTTTTTGGATTTTATTCTAGCTTCTTATTATTATTATTTAGCGATATAGTGACATTTACGAGGATGCTTTACGCTTGCTCGGCGTTCAGTTCTTCGAATAAGAGAGAAAAACAATCGGATATATTCTTTCACAAGTAATTAAGCCTAGCCTTCTGGCTGCCTATCTTGTTCATTATAGCCTGTATTCTGATTTCCTGATTAGATTAGCCGTTAATACTTAGGGAAAATAAAGATAAAACTTAACATAAGTTAACATGCTAGCACCATATATTTTCTGTATAATTTTTTATGCACACTCCGATTTTTCCGTCGCTAAAAAGTCGGTTATCCGGACACGATAAATTGACATCTTCAGCCAGATTCTTTAGTGTAGCGGGCCGGATAACCAACGTTTAAGCGACGGATAAATCGGAATTTCCATAAGAAATTATATTTAAAGTATATGGTGCTAGTGCGTTAACATTTCGTTAAGTTTTATCTTTATTTTCCCGAAGTATTAACGAATCCTCAATCAGTATGAGCCTTGGTATACTAAAATACACTAAAATACTAACCTAACCTAACCTAACCTAACCAAGGGATTGATCAACTGAGACACATTGGCAGAAGGTGCTAGATGCCAATGGGGATTACTGTGGGGACTAGTGATACGCTACTTTTTGTGTACATCATTTTGTTTTCCGGAATTAAAACTGGCAAAAACTTTTATTAATTTTTGAAAAAGTAATAACATTTAAAATATGAAATAAATATAAAAATGAGATTTATTTTAAAAATCTCTTGTTGAAGTTTTATTATTTATTAATCATAAGTAATTGTTATCTTAATAAAATTTTATATAATACCGTATGAGACCATTTTTGCTTGGAAAAACTGCACCAATTTGACGGGACATGAAAAATACGGTATCGTTTCGCAGAAAGTAACTCACTGCTGGATTGGATGATGATGAATGACTTCCTCAAATCCAGAAGATTTGATGATGTATCCAGACTCGAACATCCCGTTTGCTTTCATCCCATAAATTTTAAGGGGGATTGAGATGGTTAAGGATTTTTTTTTATTTTTAATATCTGGATGGAGTATTTTTCTTTGTTTTCATGAATTTGAGTACACGATGTCGCGATGTTGGTACGTCTTCACTGTTTCAAATGATCATTAAGATTGCTGTTTGAGCAGAGACTTATGACAGGTCTCATTTTTGCGACCGTTCTAAATCTCTTAGATAGCGGTCGTGTGTGTCCTGTCGGTTGATTTCTATTAAGCATGAAACTGAACACTGGTCTCATTTTTGGCAGAATTGATTCTGGCCAAAGGAATTCTACACCTTGTTTTTTTATATTTTCGTTTAACGTGCTTCCGGATTTTTTTCTGGTAATTTTCTAAAATCTTGTATAATAAAGCGCATTCTAAACGCTTGAAACAAGTTTAAAAAAAATAAATATCTCTACTACGTCTTAATTTTGAAAGCTGATTTACAAAGTAAGATAGTGCATCTTCGATTCTCTACGTTTAATGAAAAATGAATTCAATTGAAATAGAAAATAATTCTCCAAGTGTATATTTCGTGAATTAGATATTAATGATTTATTTTTTTTATAAGCCCTAATTCATTTTTTCTTATATAAACCGTTTGTTATAGAAACGTTGTGGTAAAACTTGAGAATGTGAGATATTATTTAAGAAATAATATTTATTTATATATAGCTTACATTTTATATTTTAAAATAATCATATGCTTTGATCAATGGGGAAGAATTTAGACACCAGACGACACCACATGGCGGATTATACTAAAGTTCTAGATAGATAAAGTATGGACACTCCCGCCATTTTTGTGCAAAATTCCATCTACAGGAATGCCAAAAAGGTCAAATCGCGGGTTATTATGCAACAGCATTGCAAGAACCGGAAAAATTATAATTAATACTAAAATAATAAAGTCATTATAAATATTACTTGCTTCCCTGTAGATGTTTCTATGAAGGAATTTTGCACAGAAATGGCGGAGTGCCCATACTTTATCTATCTAGAACTTTAGATTATACTAGAGCATTATAATAGATTATAGTGCTTTAGATTATACTAGGATGCCTGTAAGTATAATCCTTATAGGCACTCTAGATTATACTAGGGATCCTTAGAGGGCATATACGAGGGGCGATTGATAAATAAGGTCTCCATGGCTATAACTTTTTTATTTGTTAACCGATTTTCAAAATTCTTTTTGTATCTTATACTCACATTTTTCCTCTATGTAATGCACTATTCACTTTTCGCCATTCCTTTCCAAGCGTTGCGCCAACGCGTGACTAGTTGGGTGAACCCGTCGGAGAGGAATTCCGGAGTTGTTGTTGAATGGCAGCGTTTACCTCGCCGTCAGAACCAACTCGTGTCCCTTAAGGGGCTCTTTCTTCTTTGGGAAGTGGTGAAAGTCGCAATGTGCAAAGTCTTTCATTTTTGAACTGCAATTTTTCATCTTTGAACTGTAGGCGCTGCAACGCCTCTGGTGTCGGGTGACTCGTGTGCGGGCGGACGTTATCGTACTCCAGAAGAGAGTCCAAAGCTGCCATTCAATCCTGGTGTCGACAACAACTCCGGAATTCCTCTCCGACGGGTTCACGCGTTGGCGCAATGCGTGGAAAGGGATGGGAATTATGTCGAAAAGTGAATAATGCATTACATAGAGGACAAATGTGAGTATAAGATACAAAAAGAATTTTGAAAATCGGTTAACAAATAAAAAAGTTACAGCCATGGAGACCTTATTTATCAATCGCTGCTCGTATAACCTGGTTATAAAGGCACTCTAGTAGCTACTTTTAAGGTTAACCAAAGATGAAAATAGCAGATTTAATTAATTTTTTTAATTACGATGGAAAAAAATTCTGTTTTAAAGATTTATAGAAATTCAATACCAAAGGAAAATTGTTAAAAAAAATTAAGTGCTTATTTTTGAACATCATTTTGCTCAGTTACATAATTCAATAATTCCATACGAATGCTTAACCTGTAATTTTTTTAATTTTAGAAAACACTATCCATTACAAATTATTAATTTTTTATTACAAATTTATTTTAAAAATTCATTTCAATTAAAAATAAGAATTTGTGAAAAAGTGACCTATATCAATATAGGTGAGAAATTTATTATTTTTAACACACCATTTTTTATTAATTCAGAACAAAAACTGTAAAAACTAAACATTTATTCTAATATATCATTTCATAAAGTTTTATCAAAGTATTTTTTAAATTTTATTACATTTTTTAAAATTCAAAAAATACATTGATAAAACTTTATGAAATTACAAGCTAATTCTATTACTTCTCGATGAAAAAACTTAGTTTTTCTTTTTTCATTCAACAAAAAATTTTATTACCCAAATTTGCTTTAATAAATGGCCAGGGGAATTATCCTCGCAAATTTGTTAAGTGTTCACGAACTTCGTAAAGAATAAATTTTTAGTTGTTAAATTTTTTTGATCTGAATAAGTAAAAATAGTGATGTTAAAAATAATAAATTTCTCACCTTTATTGATATTTGTCACTTTTTAACAATTTCTTATTTTTAATTGAAATGAATTTTTAAAATAAATTCGTAATAAAAATGTAACAATTTGTAATGATATTGCTTTCTAAAATTAAAAAAATGACAAGCTAAACATTCTTATGGAATTATTGAATTTTGTAACGGAGCAAAATGATATCCAAAGATAAGCAGTATTTCTTATACGAATTTGCTAAGAAAATCCATCTGGCACTTAAATTAATTTTTTTTTTACAATTTTTATTTGGTATTGAATTTCTATAAATCTTTAAAAATCGATTTTTTTCCCCTTGTAATTAAACAAAAATTCAATTAAATCTGCCGTTTTCTCCATAGGTTAGCATTAACAATGGCTACCTTAGGATCTCCAGGACAATCCGCCGTCTGGTGTTTTCTATGAGAAATGCTATAAATTCTTGCCCATTGAAAATTTTATTAAGAAACTCTTAAATATTAGACCACTTACCGTCACATGACGGGTTATATTTACTATTTGTGTGGAAGCCTTCCCTCGGTGATTGTGACTCTACGGAATTGGAACTTAACTAAAAAATCAACACTAAACATTTTTCAGTTTATTTAATTCACAACAATGACTATGCTTACCACAACAATCCCTGACTTCGGATTGCTACAGCAACAATCCCTGACTTTCTTTGTTGGCTTCAGTCAGACAGACGAAGAGAATTAGTATATTTGATGTCGTAAAGTGTGGAATTACACGCAATTACAATATAACACGGTGCTGAAACAGACATGAGTCCGTTCATAAAAACGCCACACAAGGTTTGCAGCATTTCATTGTTCAAATGTTCAAATACCTGTCGGCGTTCAGTTAATTATTTTCCCTTTTGAATATATTTTTTAAACTTCATTCTTTAAAGTTTTCATTGTTATGATGCTTTTCATCCCAACAATAGATATGTGTTGTAATGAGAATGCGACCTCTGTTATAGCAAATTTTCTTGGAATTGATTTAGGCACTAACTTATTTAAGCTTTTATTATGTATTCTCATAATTTTTATTTCTTTCTGATTAGTATAAAAATAAACCCAAATCGATTATTTGAAAAAAAGTTTTTAAAATTTACCATTTTTTTCATGCGTTTATATTCAGTCTACGGAAATCATTTTGAATTCGCCAGATGCACTCTTTTGAAATTTCTAATCCTCTTTCGGAATTAATGCATTCGATTTGCAAAACCTATCTACAAAAGTAAATATTGAATTTTAAAACAAAATGCGCATTTGAATTGCAATGTCAATATTCAATTCAATTAGGCGAGATTTTTATTCGTTTCCTTGAAGTGGGATTAAATAAATAATTTTTTTGGGATTTTACGATAATGAGAAGAGGCGACTTATAGAAAGAAAGTTTTAATTATTTTTAGCATAATCTTTATAAAATTTGAAGCAAATTATTATTACAGAAATGCTCCTCAAAAATCGTAATGATATTTCTTGGTTTGGATATTTATACGGTAGTTTTTAACATAACACATTTTTTTAATGTTATAATAACACAGGAAGTTTCAACTCAACAGTGGTCACAAAAATGAAATCGTTTGTTGTTTTTTTTTAGTTTTTTTTTTAATTAAATAGCAGGAAGTTTCGAAACTAAGAAGCTGCTGCTGACTTCGGTTATTACCTTTATATCAACAAATTACCTATATAGCTACTGTAATTACCTATTTCTGTCAATTCCCTTACATTATCGTTTTCTATTTTATAGTCGTCCTTTATTTTGTTTTCAAACATAATAAACAATAATAAAAAATGCTTTGAATTGCCGATCTAACTTTTCTTTGTACAACATCTCTGAACAAACTATAGCATAATAAACTCCGTAATTCCTTAGTTTACCTTTACATTTCTGCTGAAGGAACAAATCTAAAAAATATTTATCTTTCTTTTCTATCTCTTTATTTAAGGTTCATGTTTCCATGCAATTACAAAGAGACACCGATCGCACATGGTATCTCAACCTTGATTCCTCTTCAAAGTTTCCTATTGTTTCTATAGAAGGCTTCTTTTGATTACCGACTATTTAATTATATCACTGGCTAAATAATGACATTCGAAATATTATACAATTTTAAAATAGTATACTCTAATGGAAAAAAAAGTTGATTATGTCGAAATTTAATGCGTTTTCGTCGATAACCCTCGCTATAGCAGCGAGAAACAAGAAACTCTGTTAAAATGATGAAAAAAATTTTTTTTCTTCACTCTACCAAGGGACTATTCGATGTGGAAACAAAAGTTGTTTTTTTCTTCTTCCTCTCCACTGATTTCATCAGCATCAACTCAAAAGCCAGCTTAAAATAAAAACTGCAACGTGGATAAAATTGCGAAACGATTATACAATTATTTCGTTTCTTCTTTTGCCTTGCTTCTAGAAATTCTCCTTTTTGTTTCGCTTTTTAGCTCCAATTAAACCGTATTTTAATTTCCGTTATATATTTTTTTAAAATCTTTAATTACTTAGAGAAAGCGTCAAACCGTTACTGAAAACCTATGTAAAAAACTTAAAAATACGAGGAGAAATGTAATCTCTCAAAAATTCCAATTCATTAAGGAGTATCAAATTAATTAATTAATTTCAAGTTAAGCGCGTGAAAAAACATATACTGAAAAATGCAGGAAAGAAAAACATTTAGTCGTAAACCCTATACTTAGCAACCCCATTTTGGGGATCCCAGGGGATCCAGTTTCGCTATTAAGGTTGAACCAACTGAAGATTTATTACGGAGGAAAGAGAGAAGAACGTTGACGAATTCTTTTTTTTTTTTGTTTTTTTGTTTTTTTGTTTTTCAAAGCTGGATGACGAAAGTCTTGACTCGTTTCCAAATCATTACTGCTACTGAGTAAACAACAACAACTGGAGTCTTGACGAAAGGAATCTTGCACCCGGGGATTAAGAAAAGAAAAGTCAACTTGTCACCCTGTCATTTAATTTTATTTTCAGTTAGCAATCCGGAGCGCTTCTCAAGGTGTACTTTATAGGTAAAAGGGCCCGTTTTGAGTTGTTTAAAATATCAAGATTTCCTTTCTATTTCAAGAAACAATCAATTGATTCTTATATTAAACCAAGCTTCAAACAGTTTTTATGTACAATCTCGTCATGAAGATCTACTAAAGTTATAGCAGGGAGTAAGGAATAGATCTACAAAAGTTATAGCAGGGAGTATCTATTCTTTACTCCCTCGTATAATAACAGAGTCTCCATAGAAAAATAGGAAAGAATGCTCAAAGTCAGCAACTCGCGATATAATTTCCGGTTCAGAAGATTAAGTTTGGGCAGATGGCGGATATCTAAAGACTTTAGAAGGAAAATTCAGCTTATTCTTCTATCAATTTTTTTGTGGAATTAGTCTACATTCA
>JAHWFO010023306.1:520448-587544 GCA_023313115.1 Rhysida immarginata | reverse complement strand
CCAAGATAACGTCCTGGCTACGGCCCTGAGTACTGTTCCGCTTCTCCCTAACTTATATTCCGGGAGCTTCCAGATCCACTGGTCGTCTCTTGAACCAATTCGTGAGTGCCAGACATCTTGATTCCTTTGTCCTACTACAAGTTAGCTGGCTCAAATTACGAGGGTAATTCAACAAGTAAGTTACAAATCGAAGTTGCGACCTTCATTTATTAATTAAGTGCGGGAAACTGTTACCGCTAGATAGCAGCACTAGTCAACGATCGTTCTGCGCATGACTGTACAAGATGGCGGTGCCCCTGAGTATAGAACAGCGTGCCGTTGTGCGTGTTATGTGGGCAAAACATATGGAAGCAAAGGATATCCACAAGGAAATGCTGCCCGTGTATGGTGAACATTGCCTGTCACGTCAGGCAATCCATAATTGGGTGCAGAAGTTCTCGGAAGGGCGGGCAAGTATCGAAGACGAACATCCAGGCCTCCTCAATAAAGAGGTGTTGCTGCTGCATGACTATGCCCGTCCTCATATTGTCAATCAGACCACAGAGACGCGGAGGTCATTCAACATCCACCTTACAGCCCGGACCTCGCCCTGAGTGATTTCCACTTGTTTGGTCCTTTGAAACATCATCTTTCGGGAGAACGCTTTCCTGACGATGAAGCGGTTGAAAGTGCAGTGCGCGCGTGGTTCCCAACAGCAACCAAAAGAATTTTACGCCACACGTTTCCAGGGACTTGTGAAACGGTGGGACAAGTGCTTAAATTTGTATGGAGATTATGTTGAAAAATAAATGTTGTTTGTATGTCATTATTTCCATTCATTTCTTTTCAATCATGATTCGTAACTTATTTTATTGAATCTCCCTCGTAAAACGCATAAGTCGGAATCGACTCGGAAAATTAAATATAATGCTCCAAACTAGGGCCGGCCAGGTGGCCGAGAGGGCTGGGGCGTAGGTTTTCTAGTTCTCGAGTCCACCTGGTCGTGGGTTCGAATCCCGCTGTGGGCATGGATGTTTGTGTTTGTTCTCGGCTGCGTATAGATATAACTTGTGTAAAAAAAGGCGCAAAATGACCTTAGTAGTCGACGCCAAAAATTCTAATAAACCAACCAACCAATCAAACCAGGATTGTCAAACAGCAAATTGAATTGACCAAATAATAATTTTATTCGTCATGGAATAGAATTACAGTTCTAGATAGTTCTTGGAAGATATTTCAATCGGGATATCAAATCAAAAAGAAATATCCCGGTCGTAGAATCAGTCTGTTCTATTAGCAGATTAAGCCTGACGAAGAGAAATGACATTCCTCGAAAGTACTAGCTGCATTGACGAGCGATCATTCGGTTTTTTTTTTTTGTTAAAACTTCGTTTGATGAATTACATCCTGTTTGCTCCCTATTTTCATCGTAGAATCACTGTACTGTGGACGGCTTAAGGATGAAGTTGGGATATTGCTTATATCATCTCCATTAATGTCTTAATCTACATCGGGCTTAATTTTTATGGGCTTAAAAATTCGAATTGGCAAATAATTGAATACTTTTTTAATTTTATCATATCAAAATTGTTAATTTTTTTGTAAAATTGTAAAATAATTTGTAAAAAAATAAATTTTTGTAAATTTTGTAAAATTTAATTGTTAATTTTTCATCATTAAATTATTGTTTTGATCATTATTAATTGGTTGAGGAAGAAATTTTATTTATTAGAACTTCGTAACACTGCTCGATTGACCTATAAGTTGGCAACAATGTTATCTTTCGTTTAAAGGTCGATCAATAGGTATTAGTATGACTATAACCAATGGTGCAGCAGTAGTTAGAATGGCTACCACACTTGCAAAACAGACCAAAGAGGAACAGCGTTCCGTCATACATTCATTTTTTGAAGAGTGGCAGACGGAAACGCATCGAAATTCACCAACGAATGAAGCTCAGTGTAACGATACATGTCTGTCACTATATCAAGTAGGCTAGAAGAGGCTCGTCGCGACATCGAGTACGACACCAGAACACTTGCAGCATTTGAAACCATCGTGAAGGAAAATCGCTGCGTAAAAGGGAAAGAAATAGCCACATTACTGAGTATGAGTCATGGATCTGCATATTTTAAGGGCCGTTCAATAATTACCAGCCAAGCGGCACGGCCTGGAAAGGATATTTCCATGATGAAGATGCAAAGCAAGCATGGTTCCTCTCTATATGGTTGCTCAAGTTAAGGAATGATCAAAAAATTTCAGAAAGAACAAATATCCATTCAAGACGCACAACGATCTGGAGGTCCACAGGATGCAGCTAGCCTAGAGAAGGTGAAAAGGAATGAAAACCTTGTGCTGGCAAGCAGACGGATAACGATCCGTCAAATTGGAGCTGAAGTGGAATTAAGTGTAAGTGCTATACTTGCAGTTGTGCACAAATTTCAGGAAAGTGTGTGTGCACAATGGGTACCCCATAATACGATGAGCAGACCAAATTCCGCATGGACTTATCATTGGAGCACCTGACACGAAACAGGTCGCAAGGAAATGATTTTCTGAATCGTAATGTGTCTGCAGGCCTGTGTGTCTGGGATAAGTACCTGAATGATGATGGCAAGTACTTGCAATAATAAGATGCCTGTATTCCAGTTTCTTGTCTTTAGCTGGTTATTTATTGATCAACCCTTATTTACAACGAGTGTAAAAAATTTCAGCATTTTGTTGGGGAGTTCAGGTTGAGCAACAAATGCCATATGAACACAGGTCGCATTCCAATTAGATACAGAATTATAACAGTTCAAAGTGTTTTATTGTAGTAGTAAACATAGTTACCATTAAAAATGAAAACACAGTCAATTAACGATTGACGATCACTTGTTTGTTGACATCCATATTCGTGAAAAGCTACTCCAAAAGGGTGATTGATGCGTGCAATCAAATTCACAATAACGATGTCTTATGATTCGATGATTCTTAGGTGTCGTGCTTGTATTCAGGCTCAAGCAGCACATTTTGAGCGCTTCTGATATTAAATCGTTTACTTTCTTATGCTATTACAGTTAAATGGTTTACTTTACCTGATTGGAATATGATCTCGCAACAAATTAATCACCCAATATTCATAATTTGTCGTTCATTATGAATGAGATGTTGACTGTCGCAACTTTTGCAGCGCTTTGAAGCAGAAAGTCTATTCCCAAATCTTGCACCCTTTTGATTATCACAACTTTAGACGACAACAAAGAGGCGGTGAGAGGCAAGACTTTCAGGTCCGACAAAGAGGGGCAGCAGGAGTATACAGAGTGTTTTTGAACTCGGCGCACAAACTTCACAGGGTGATAGGTGTTAACATACTGAACATTTTTATGTTGGAAATACTCAAACCATTACCAATTAAATTATGCAAGCAAGTAGCATGCAAATTAGACCTTAATATTTTCAGTGTGTTTTTTAGTTAACCGTTGACTACTGATTTGTCATCTCTGGATTACTTTATCTGAGGACACATAAAGAGTCAAGTTTATGAGACTCTTGTTAACTCAGAGGATGAGGACTTAGTTGCCAGAATTGCAGTTGCAGCTGGGAATGTACGTGGCATGCCAGCCACTTTTGAAGGTGTTCGCCAATCAATGTCTCGACGATGTCAGGCATGTGTTAAAGTTCGCGATTTAATAGTGAACTTTGGACCATCCATTCTTTGGTAAAAAATGTTCAATATCACCTATCGCTCTGAGAAGCTTGTGCACCGAGTTCAAAACTTCATGTATAAGTAGATGCACACTCAGCCAAAAAAATTTATTGCTAAGGGCTCAATTGATTAGGGCGACAGCGCGATTAGCTGAAGATTTCCTATGTTCATCAATAATTCAAAATAATTTTTTTCTAAAGATATTTTGTGCATGATGCTAGCTGGTTTTTTTTCCAATATATTACGAGATAGAAATATTTAAGGTATTCATTTGAATCACGCTCGTATTAAACTAAATGAGAACGACAAAATAAATGCAAAAAACTTTTTAATAAAATCCTATATTTTTATTATTGTCATTGTATTTATTACAAATAAAGTCGTAGTGTTTATTGTTGATTATCATTTTATAATTTAATTTTTTAAAATAATATTCCACTGGAAAAAAATAAAGAGAACAATGATATTGTAGAATATGTGGAATATCATTCATTTGAAATTTTAAACGACTTATGTTCTTTATATATTCTTTGATATTTTTCCTAAGATGATTCTTCACTTGAAAATATTATAATTTTGTGGTCTTCGATTGTAATTCGTCCACTATAATTACCTTTTTATTAAGGTGAAACAACGTCATGAAAAAGAATAAACGAAGAAGAGTATAACTCTCAAAATCTGTAGTTGGCAAAATATTTTGATTCATGTCGAGGCAATTTTCTATTTGTAGGCATCTTCAAAATAAAGTTTTCTTTTAAACTAGAGTTAATTCTTTCAAATATATATTTTAGATGTTCAAATTATTAAAGGTACCTTCAAAAATAAACTCGTCAGCCTAAGCTAGGATTCCGTTTAAGAGAGTCATTGTTTTTCTAGGACAATATTCCTATCAATATGTAAAAGAAAATTTTACAACGTAACTGTATTTACAGATGAAATAGAAAAAAAAAATCCCGAAAAATCACGTATATATTTTTTTTTGTATGGTTTTTGCTTTATTACAAAAAATGTATTTTTTGAAATATTTTCTAAATTCTTGGAAATAATCTCTGTGTCGTAAAACACTCATTCTGTTCTGTTATATTCCTGTCCGAGTATCTTGAATTCCTTGAAATTCCATTATAAGACTAACATATGCTTTTCATTGCTTTCTCATTTTTGTGAAGGGAAAACTTTTAAAAACTACTGTGAATGAATGGAGATTCTTCTATATTGCTTGTCAGAGTTTGATGAACATAACGTGAACAGAAGTAAACGGAATATCCATATTACATGGAATAAAAACAAAGAGCAAAGAGTTCATTCGATATCTGTTGTTGAGCATTGGATTTCACCAGCGAAGAAATTTTCTTAGTTTCCCTAAGATCATTCCCACGGTCTCTTCATACAAGGTAAAAACAATCTTTTTCGTTTGAGGTGGACGATTTCGCTTGAGTTGAGTGTATTTCTTTAAATTTCTTTTTCTAACTTTTTTTTTTTCAGCCGGATAGGCCGCGTCGTTCCATAGGCACGATGAGCAGGAAGCAGGCGGACGAGACAGTCGTCCCGATAAAGAAGATCCAGAAGAGAAAGCGGTCGACGACCATGGCGATCTGCCGCCACTCGTTCACCACCCGATTGTTCTGATCCTCCTGCTCCTGTTTGGAGACGAGGTAGCGGAGTATCCTCACCATCTCCTCCTGAAGGTGGTAAGGTGTAGACTGGCGGGAGCCTTTGAGAGTTTTGTGGTGAACGAAATCGCCGACGTTCACATTGGTCACGGACTCCGTCGACGAATATTCGGGTGTCTCCTGGACAAAACGAAATAAAAAAAGAAGGGAAAATAAGCAAAATTTTATAACCACTACCTTTTAAAAGTCTAACTAGCTTAAATATTAAAGGGAAAATTAAAGTTAACCAGTTGAGAATGCGCAAGTTTGAATTACCAAAACAATGAACTTAAAAAGTTCCTGGAACTTTTATTTCAATTTAGTATTTTTTATAAGTTACATTTTTAATAAAAAAGTTTCCTTTCCTTTTCTTTTCATGATGATCAATAACATAGGCCAATAATGAAAAACTTTTTGAATGAATTTGTCTTATTCTTGAGACTGCAATATTAAAGTGCAAATGACACAAAAAGTATCGCTATCGAGATGATAAATAATCAGAAAGAATGTACTATAAAAAAAAAAAAATTATGCAAAAAAGTTACAAATTTTTTAAGACAGAGGCATCAAATAAGGGAAACGGCCCCCCTCCATTCAAAGACGTTAGATGCACTTGACGTCATATTAGCCAAACCGTAGCCCACGTGAAAGACAGGCCCTGGTGCGGAAAAGTCACCTGACTATCTTAGTCCGAATAGCAATGTGACCTTCAAACGAAAAATTGCTGATTATTAAAATCCAAGATGGAAACAATGAAAGTTACATTGTTATTCGGACTAAGATGATCAGGTGACTTTTCCGCGCCAGGGCCTGTCTTTCTCGTGGGCTACGATGGCTTTGTATAGATCGCGCCGGCTTCGCCCCGGCGCGGAAGTCACCTGATCATAGTAGTCCGGCCAACAATCCAACCTTCATTGTTTCCAACAAAGGAAAAAATGTTGATTGTTAAAATCCAAGATGGAAACAATGAAGATTACATTGTTACTCGGACTAGTATGGTCAAGTGACTTTCCGCGCCCCAGGGCCTGTCTTTCTCGTTGTCTACGAGCCAAACCCGAGGCCAACGAGGAAGACAGACCGGGGCATTGAAAAGTCACATGACCAAAATAGATCAGCAAGAATTTAATCTTCTTTGTTTTCAACAAACGAAAAAACACTGATTGTTGAAATGCAAGACAGAAACAATGAAAGTTGGATTGTTGCTCGATCTACTTTGGTCATGTGACTTTTTAGTGACCCGGCCTGTCTTTCCAACATCTCCTAGAAAGAAAGCCTATGCACTGAAAATTCATACATTGTTACATGATCATAAGAAGTCATAATTTAGGGCTTGTTATTAGTAGAAATACGATTAGCAATCCCTTTTGATCATGACGTAACAATGTATGAATTTTCAGTGCATAGGCTTTCTTTTTAGGAGGTGTTGGTCTTTCTCGTTGGCCTCGAGCCAAACCATAGTCAACGAGAAAGACAGGCCTGGGCACTTAAAAGTCACATGACTATAATCGTCTGAACAAAAACCCAACTTTCATTGTCTCCATCTTAGATTTTAACAATTAGTGTTTTTTCGTTTGTTGGAAACAATGAAGGTTGGATTGTTGCTAGTACCCTGATGGTGAGGTGATTTTTTCGCTTCCAGGCCTTGTTATCTCGTTAGCCTTGAGCCAAACCAAAGCCAACTAGACAGGACCTGAAACTCAAAAAGTCTCCTGATTATCTTAGTCCGAGCAACAATGTAACCTTCATTATTTCTAACAAACGAAAAAATACTGATTATTGAAATCCAAGATGGAAACAATGAAGGATACGTTGTTGGTTGGACTAACATATCAGGTCGACGAGATCTAGAGCCACTGTAAATCTCGTCGGGCCTGTGCGGGACTCCAGAGAGAAAAGGCCTCCGCATTGAAATATAATACATTGTTACATCATTATAGATAGTGCAAATTCAGGGCTTATTATTGGTAGAATTACGAATATTCTAATTGGTAAAATATTCAAAACTATATAAAATCAACTTCCGATTTGGTGTCAGTTGCCCTTTAAAGTAATGGATGTAAAGAGAAGCGACTGCAGTGTTAAAGTATCCTTATTTTTGGGCCACAAGGAAATTTATTAGACTCCAAATTCTGAATAATTTAAAATGATTCAGTGAAAAACAAGAATTTTTGTGGGTGATAGGAAAAAAAATTGAGGCCAGATACGGATTCACTACAAAAAGAGGAATACATGTAGAACATTTACCATGGCCAGCAAACAGCCCAGATGTCAATCCAATCGAAAATGTTTGGGCAATTCTGAATAAAAATGTTGGAAAGGAGAAACCAACAAATATGACAGAATTGAAGTCAGCCATCGTAAGATGCTGGAAGAAGATTGACGCCCACACATATAAACGATTGGTGCTATCAATGCCGAAAAGATTACAAGCGGTTATTAAAGCAAAAGGAGTGCCAACAAATATTAGGACCCATCATTCCATACTTTTTTCCTATGTTTGACAATATTCCATATTTTTTCCCAGACACGTACTCGTTCAAAATAGCATATTTCTGTAACTATCCAGCGAAATCGCTAGGATTAGAAATGTAGTTGTAAATATATTGAGCAAACGTATAGCTAAAAGGGAATTGCACAATTTCGCTTCATTGTTTATTATTAGTAATTTTAGTGAGATGCAAATGTGAAAATGAAAAATATTTCATACTTTTTTCCAAGGGTTGTATGACAAACTCTTGATCATGTTTCTAGGATCATTATAATGCCAAAGGATCCGCCGGCCAGGTGGCCCAGAGGGCTAGGGCGTAGGCTTTCTAGTTCTCGAGTCCGCCTGGCCGCGGGTTCGAATCCCGCCGTGGGCATGGATGTTTGTGTTTGTCCCGGGCTGCGTACTGTTATAACTTGTGTAAAAGGCGCAAAATGACCTTTGTAGTCGACGCCAAAATTTCTAGAACCCCCCCCCCCAAAGGATCCCTTGTCATGTTGAAAGAAACCATGTCCAGGAGTGAAAACATGGCCATGAATGTATAGATGTGATCGTCAACAGTGTTCCGATAAGATCTAAGGTTTCGAATATTGTCTATATGGATCAGGCGATCTAATCTCTCCTATAAAAACGTTCTTCATACCATGACAAAATCGCCAACAGCTTATAATGCTAATACAACTAAGGTCGATGCTGTTTACGCCATATCCATACTCTGCTACAAACAAGGCGCTTTTTTCAATCCGCGATAGTCCCGATACGGGTTGCTTTAGCCGATACGGAACAATGTCCAGCGCATAGTGCGCTTCATAGGCTATTTCTTGAATAATTATTGTTATTCGCCTGTTGGCTTGTATAATCCTCCCCAAAAGCCATCCATCCTTATCTTGGCCACAGGACTATCTTTGGCTTGGAGGTTTTTGGTCCTTGATACACCATTATGTACACCATTGATAGACATGAGCAGAAGTTTCACGAGAGAAGCTCAAAATATTGATACTTATATAAATGCTAAATTCTGCTCTCTGACATCGATTATCATGTTAGAAGTTGGTACTTAGTAATAATGGTGATTCAAATAGGGTAACAAGAACACTCAGATGAATATTCTTATTGAAAATTAGGTAAAGAGTTGATGAAACAATGAGGATTAAGCAAACATTTCACTACGCTTGACCAAGATCTCTATCCCAGTTTAGAATATCTGTGCCTAGAATCTATAGCCAATCCAGTGAAGCTACTGAAGATGGGCATCCGTTACAAATCAACTTCCATCTGTTAGCTTCAAAAACTTAAAGCATTGCCCCGGGGTCTCGTTCGATTGAGAAATCCTCAATTGAGAGCCCCATCACTGTCTAGAGGCCCTGGAAGGTCTTAATCCGCCACTGTTTAGAAGGCGTGATAATAGAAAGTGTATTTATAGCCTTCCATTTGAAACAACAAAGAAAAGCGTTAAACGGGTATTAACACTATTTTCAATTTTACTTGGAAAATTATCAATTCCAACAAACAGAATATTTAGAACTCGGCCTTGGTAATAAAGATGGGATACTAGTTGTGGTGGCTAGAGCTTTTTCTATGAAGATGCTTACATTTGCAGAAGAAGCTACTCACTTTTAAGTCATCAGCTAAATTCTCGATGGTGAGCCTCATGGCTTCAGTCTTGATGCTGTTGTATTGGAGATGGGGGTCATTTTGAACTGCAGTATTGTCGTACTCGTGATATTCCAACGTCGGTTTCTTGGGGGTTTTCGTTTTGACGCAGGCGCATTTCGCCAAGTGGTTGAAGATGAGTCGCCTGACCCAGGCGGGTGGTTCCTGTTTCACGGGTCCTCGGTGATGAAAGTTAAGAACCATCACCGTCATGATGACCGAGATGGTCGTGATCGCCATAACAGCTGTCAGGTAGATACCTGTAAGGAAAAACAACATTTACAGCGAAGAAGATTAAAAATTGGTCTAATTTAAGACATTGAACTAATAAAAACTAATAGAAATGAGTCGACTCTTTTTGGTTAATTTAAAAGTAATAGAGAAACGATGTTGAAAATGCCAATTTTTCACATTTTCTGAATTTGTTAATCAAACGGTATTCTCATGAGATACCATATTAATTATCGGTTCATCAATCCGTGAGTATTTATCTTCGTTTAGGATAACTCTATTAACCCTCTTTATGAATATTTTATCAATTAATATTCTATCTTCTATATATTTAGCAAGAGTAATCAAATCAAGTGCTCTTGGCATCAAATTGATGGCGCCAAGAGCAATAATCTGACCCACATGCACAGCATTTTAAATTTTGCCCTGTAAACCGTTTATTATTCTGTGGAGAGAATGAACTCTTGAAATAGTTGGAAATCCTGGCTGACTACGGCTAGAGATTGAAAGCTTATATCCTACGTGTTTATGGAAAATAGGTTTAACTAGAAAATATTCTAAAAACCAATTAAGATGATATTAAGAAATGTCTTTGACATTATTGATATTAAGAAATGTCATTATAAAATTTAAGAGTTTCCGTTATTTTCTAAAAATATCAGATTAACACGACACAATCGGTTTGAAATTGGTAAAAGTGCCGACATTTATGGAAATAGATTTCCTACTACATGTAACACCTTTGCTGAGCGGAACTCTTTTTCATTCAGCCTTCGCGCCTTAACTATTGAATGTAACAAAATCTCATCTTTTCTATTCCTCTTTTACTTTTCCGGTATTGAGCATGTTAACTAACCACTGGATCTATGAGAAATATTGACCTAGCAGGGGATCAATCAGCTTTGCTTGATCTTCCAAGCTTGTTAGTAAAGGTTCGAACACCGCGCCGGCGTTAGAATGTAACGAAATTTATTATATATATGGATGCAGACAGTTTAGAGATAAACTTTACGATCTGAAATAAAAGTGGCACATAGATATACTCATTGAAGTTTCTTAACACTCCAGAGATGGCGCGCGGTCTGTGAGACCGCATTTTGAAACTACTTTTTTAATGTTCAAAAGTGAAATTCATGAATATTTTTTATCTATCACTTAATTTACCTCATTATTAATAGAACACCTCAAAAACTTTTCAATATTATCTAAAAAACGCAACTTTTAGAAAGAAATTTAAAAACCCTAGTTTTTCCGTCAAAATTAGGCGTAAATATTTCAGGAAAGGCATTTATAAAAATAAAATAGTTGAAAATTAATACTTTGCATTTTTTTTTACTTTTCATACATATATACTCTTTTACATTAAAGAAAACCATTATAAAAATGAATAATATCAATCATTTCTCAGAGGGTAAAAATGCCTATTTTTTATTAGGGAAAAACTATAAAATAATTTTTTCGATGTTCAAAATTATTTTATTCAAAACTGGTATAAACGAAGGTTAAATACATCTAAATTATATTTATAGAAGCGTTTATTGCTCATGAAATTCAGAAAACAGCATTAGTATACTTGCAATATGAGAGTCGTCCTGGTCGTAAGGTATTGGGGATTCCGATAAAGCTATATGTACATGCTATGGAGGCGTTGGATCAAGGCCATAGATTTATTTGATATTTCAAAGGCCTTTGATACAATTTCCAAAACTCAGTTACAACAAGATCTAATCTCCTTTGTGTGGCGGAACTATATATTCATTTCGTAAAAGATTACTTTACAAGTCGTGTAAATCTAATACAGCAACCCCATGATGATTATTTGCGTTTCGCTGCAAATATTTGCTTTCAAATAAAAGTTTCTAAGTAGGAAAATATTAATAAACAAAAAATATATTGGAAATTAACTGAAGAATATGTTTAGGTAATAAAAAATTAAAAAGAAGTTTAAAAAATAACATTTTACATCAATTTATTTTAGTAACGAAGTTGGTGGCGCGCGGTCCCTGAGACCGCATATCCTATATATAGGAATCTAGGGAAGAAATCGTGGTATATGCCATACTGACTTCTAGAAGGGTCCAAGTTAGGAGATACAGAAGTGGTCATTTGTTTCTTTTAAATTCATAAGAAGATATTCACAAAAATGTAGTGATGCGGTCCCTGAGACCGCGAGCCATCTTTGGAGTGTTAAGGTAATGGTGTCTCAGATAACTACAGAGCAGTATAACAGGAAGCCTACCCGCTCGATTGCAGGGGCCGGCTCAGTCGATTGGCAGAATGGAGGGAGATGAAGGTGGCCTGTAGCAGCAGTTTCCACAGTCGGGGAGGGGGGGTGTCATGTTTTTGATAAAATTACCCAATTATCATTTGATGTCGAGCCGGCCCCTGCAATCGAGCGGGTAGGCTTCCCGTTATACTGCCCTGTAGTTATCTGCAACACGCTGTACAACCTTCGTTAAGTATATCACATCTACGTGCATCATGATCACACCCCGGAAACTTAATATTCAACTACAACATTATCCCATTGTTGAGAAACAAAAATCTGGTCCAAATTTTTGCCGATGTCGGTGTAGTACGAGTCGGCAATTTAATTATAGGTTTCAGTCGTAGCGAATCACAAGTATCATTAATCAATTTAGTTTCTATAGAACAGGATCCAAAATCAACATTAAAATCACCGACAATGACATTTGTACTATTATTTTGTATTAATTGTAACACATTTAGTAATTCACCTATGGGTATATAAACAGGTTTATACAATACCAAAAAATTAATGTGATAATTATTATAACAGCATTCAACATACACAATTTCCAGCCCACCTCTATTTCTTTAATCCTAATTTGATGTTGCCATCTATTGTTAATTAATCAGCACCACCATCACCACCTCTAGTACATCTATCCTGTCGTACCATGTTTAATTTGTCAAAATGAATAAAAGCTTCTTCATGGCATTCAGAAAGCCATGTCTCCGTTATGAAACAAAAATCGTCGATGAATGTTAATCCACACGGCCATGTCGTCAAGTTAATTATTTATCGATCGTGCATTAAGGTAGCAGAATCTAAAGGAATTTACATAGGTGTTATGATGCTTAAGGGTTTTTAAGTCTGTAAAAGTTGAATTAACTAGACCTCGCATGAGCCATAGAAACATATGCATCTGGTAGTAAAACTGGATTCCACCCCAAATAATTTCTAACCTTTAGGCTCTTCGGCCATTTTTTAATGTTAATTATGTCTTCATCATCCTTAATGGCGACTCTAACAAAGAAAAATTTCGCAGTTACTCCAGCCTTTGTGGTCCAGCGTCCACACTGTAACCCCGAGTACGCGGGTTCGATCCCGGCCGAGGACGACGAGGATTTTTCAGGGGGAAATCCTGAGATCACGCACTTCTTTCGGATTAAAGAACCCTTGCGAGGCGAAATTTGCAGCCCCTTAACGCCATCCTGAAATGACCATAGCAGTTGAAAATGACGTTAATACCAAACAAACCAAACCAACCACACTGTAACATTTTAATACCATGATTAATCAAAGTTTGGGCCAGAAGCGTGCTGTAACAGCCTCGTCCAAATTACCAATACATATCCTGAATGAACTTGACTTCGTAAAGATAATCCCCATTCATTCGTATTATTCAAACTGCCAAATTTAGGATCACTGCTCAGACTGGACGTTGGACCTAATGTTGCACAATCAGGCGCCAATTTTAAATTTTGATCAACAATAATTTGATTAGATGAAGCAGTTACGTCATCAACAATATCACATTTCTTATTTCCATCTTTTTTATCATCACCACTATTATTATCTTGATTCAGAACAGTATTTGTGGAAAGCTCACCGCAATCAGATAGCATATATATTAGTAATATTATCCAAATTTAGAAGATTTACAATTGTAGGTCGCTGAGATTCACTGATCACATCATTAACTGGCATCGAAGTAACAAAGGCAGACATTGCCTCTTTGGTTTCTTTTATTAATACTTCTATTTGGGCCTTTACACTATCCATTAATTCTTTCATCATATTACATGTATTAAGTGAAGCCATCATCCCTTTTGTAATAGCACTTGATAGTGACTTATTATTTATTCAAATCTTTATTCTACCGTTAAAGCCTCAGTATCTTGCTGCTTTAAATAATATTCTTGAAAATATTTAAGAAGTCCTTCTTGATCATTTTAATTAACTTTTAAAATTCATCCGACCTTAATTCATTTGTTGGCACTATAGAATCATTAATATGACATTCATCAAACATATTACATTGTATTTCAGTATCACATCTCTGCTTACCATTTTTATTAACCAAAATAGACTCATCCGTAGGGAATTTCAGTTGAATCCATTGCTTAATTTTCAGTAAAAACTTTTCAATGTTATTCCTCTGTTCTACATATCGTAGATGTTTTTTTTTCAATGATGTTTAACACATTTGCTTGATTCACTTGATAAAACTCCAACAACTCTTCCACAGATATGCATTTTAACTCATATTCACTGGAGCTGAATATTTTTGCGACGATTCGGATGAAGCAATTTTTCTTTTTGTTTTATAAGCTACTGGTATAATAATAATAATTGTTATTGGCTTGGGATTGCAGCGTTCGGTCCCTTCCTAAGGGCCTGCTTTGAGAAATGACCATATCGGATCAAAATATAAACATTTCCTGTTTGTTTTCTGTATTAAACTTAAAAAAATAGACACATTGTACAGAAAATGGAGTTTAGCGGAATAGCAGTGGCACCCTAAACCACCCTGCAAAAGTTAATGACCCCTATTAATCAGAAGTGGATATGAAAATTGCAGGACATACTTATAGGGTGAGTCAAATGACCAAATTTTCCATAAAAACATAAAATAAATTTTTATAATAACGTTTCATTGTGTTTTGTTTTATTTTTTAAAGCTATTTTTCTTAAGATAAATAATTTATTAAAGCGTCATTAAATGCAACAAATTAAAGGGACCTCTCATTTAATTTTTTATAATCATATAATTACACATGAAGACCAAGTTTTATCGTTTTTCTGATGTAATTTAGCGATGCATCTTCTAAGCATTGCACTTTTAAAAATGCTCCCTAGATGGCCATCCATGGCTAGAGCGCGTTGGTTTTGGATACTCATCTTGCTACTGCGAATAAGTTTAATTAATATTAATATTTATACAGGCGATTTTAATTAAAAAGGAAAACAGACAATACATAGACTTTTTTTCTTAGCGGGTAAACATATATTAGCTTTATTTCTTAATGGGAATCAACAATATTTCCAGCATTACTTTTCCTAATTATCTCTAAGAAGTATTTTTAAAGCATTTATTGTTACAACTTAAAATAATTTATGTTATTTGACTGAATATAAGCCATAAAACAAGAACGTTAGCCTGAACTTTATTCTTTGACAACCTGAAAGGGAAAAAAACAACAACAACTCCGCTTTCAGAAATTAAACTTGAGCTAACTCCAAACATCAGGTAAATGATACTAATTAGAAAATGGATGGAAAAATTCTGCGACCTGGATTCGAACCAGAACCTCGACTGAAAGCCCAACTGGTAGAGACGTCGACCATGACAGCCGAGGTTCCTGGTTCGAATCCAGGTCGCAGAATTTTTTCCATCAGTTTTCTAATTATCATTTACCTGATGTTTGGAGTTAGCTCCAGTTTAATTTCTGTATTTCTTACTAGTAAGCCATAAATTTGCCCTAACTATGAAGATGTAACAATGTATTACTTTACATCGTAGATGCCTTCTCTCTCTCGGTGGTTAAGGTTTGGCTACAGTCCAAGCTTAACAATGTACTATAGTACAGGTTCTTTATAATTCTAAAATTAGTTACATGACTAAAATTATTTTTAGTAATGATTAAAGACTTGTTAACCTGTGTTTTCATGTCTAATTTCGTATACGAATATTGCATAGAGCTCCTTTCCATGCTGGTCGTGACCTTTTGAATTAATTTTTTTTGGTGGGTATGAACTTCCCATGCCCTCTTGTATAATATTATCAAGTATTATAGCTTTTGGTCCAGTAGTTTTATTTTATGGCCATGTCAAAATGTAACTTTTATTATAAAGACCCTGTACAATGTAACAAAACTGTCAGCTAATGCTACGTATTTGTTGCTGAACTCGTAATACATTGTTACGTAGTTGTTTGTTTTGTGAAGTAAAGTATACCTTGACGGCATGCTGGCTTTTATTCAACTCGGCTTCTAGAAGGCGTATCACGATAAAACATACACCAGTTTTTAAGTTACACCTAAAGCAATGCGACTATGAAAACCGCGTTAATTTTCACGTAATAGTTTCTGCGTGATAAGGTAACAAACAAACATACAGACAGACAGACAGACAAAAATTTTAAAATGATCGTTTTGGCTTCTGTTAGTGTTAGTAAAAGCTGTCGCATAAGATTTTCTTAAATTTGTTCTATGTACAGACACCGGGTCGACTACAGTTTTATTATATGTATAGATTGTGTGTTCATCAAACTTTCTGATAGTTTGGATAGGAGAAATTCACGAGCTGTGACCCGGGTGTCTGCCCCGATTCTTGACATCTTGGTCGTCTTTAGGACATTTAATGACAGCATGGCTGTACAAGTGTCTGGGATAGCCCAAGTGGTCGACCATGACAGTCGAGGTTTCTGGTTCGAACCCAGGTCGCAGAATTTTTCCATCCATTTTCTAATTAGTATCATTTAACTCCGCTTTCGTTTAAATTATGACAGCCTACTCATAAGATTTAAGTTTTATGTGTGCTGAACACGAATCTGAAACCCAAACGTTTCTATCATCCACAGTTTTCCGGTCAAAATCATTTTATGGTGAAAAAACTTTTTCTTAAGCATATCATCCTATATATAAAAACGCAAAGCACTTTTTTAAGAGTAAAATCGGCACTTCTGCGCATAAGCATTGATCATTGTTATCGTCGTTAATTGTTGTATGTTATTGTCGTTGATTTGATCATCAACGCTAGCAAAGTTTTTGATTGTGACGTCTTTGTGGAGAGGATTGTTGATGATTGTTTATGAAACCACACAGTTGTCTCTCGTCAAATTTTGGCGGGTTCCATCTAGTTTATCTTATGTTTTCAACCAAAATCTTTCATTTGTAAAAACAATGGACAAGTAAAGAGAAAGTTTTGCGCATCTAAAGGAAAAAGTCTGTCAGAAATAAAAGGAAGTTTTATTGGTGCTTTCACTGAAAAACTGAATACAACAGAAAGAAGAGCGTGAAAGCATTTGGAAATGTGTACAAAAAGTTTCAGAACAAACGATCCCCTAACTATCGTAAGACTGTGGAAGATTTGCTGAACGCGTGTCCACTTCCTGATTTTCCCTCCTAACATTGGAGCTGTATCAGATCAGTATGGTGAAAATTATTTTGGGCGAGACTTTTTTGGTTCAGAATAATGTATGCGCATTAATAATGCTTTTGAATTATGCGGTTGTTGCTTATTAGGAAACAAACTACACGAATTAGAACTATATAAATGTACACAAGGAAGTATCAAAGGCGTTGTTATTGGGTAGTAGATCAACGAGGCAATGAGTTATTCAAATATACGCGATTTTTTTAAGGATGGTGGACAGCAAGTGTGATATGAACTACCCGGGGCAACGACTTACTCAACACTACCTAACCCTCTGGTAGCAGCCTCATGAATTGGATCCACTGATACTAACGGAAGGTGTAATGAGGTCATATACGGGTTGTTGTAATGAACCAGGTGAAACAAATTTGCAGATTCACACCGTACCAGATCATGCTGGTGTGGTTTACTTAGCAATAGAAACAGTTCGATTAGCTTCCTTGATCACCACCGCCCTCTTATCTGAACCCTCTCTCTAATGTGTGACATGCACTTTAATGAACTTGAATGCACTCGAAGTCCTTCCGATTACGTGGGTTCTTTTGTTTACGTGACTGACTACTACTGGAGCACAAAGAGCTACAGCAAATCATTTGCACCAAAAATGGCCCATAAACAATAAACAATTTCTTGCTGACCTTGGGAATGGAAATGTGGAAGAGGAAGGCCAAACTATGTGTAGCGCGGTCAAATAGAAAAGTACTTAAGGATGGACCGTTTGAGAGTTTGAATAAACGAGGATCTTGTATGAAGAAGAAAAAATCACCAAGGTTGAATAAGGATTCTTTGGCATCATTTAATCAGAATAATTTATCCCCAAGTCTAAGCTCTTAAATTTCTAATTAACTTCTGAGTAATGCCTACCTCTCGGGAGGATTGTAGCGCGATACTGTTGCAAATAGTATTCCAGAAGTTTTCTAAAATAAATTAAAAGAAGCTTAGCAGATTTTGGACGCATTATTAACTTAATATAACTTAATAGTGAACGTTTACCTTTCAGATGATAGAAGTTGCAACTCTAAATTTCAGATATTATCCAAGGTTTTTTAATAATTTTCTCTTTAAA
This sequence comes from Rhysida immarginata, assembly GCA_023313115.1. Lineage (NCBI taxonomy): Eukaryota > Metazoa > Arthropoda > Chilopoda > Scolopendromorpha > Scolopendridae > Rhysida > Rhysida immarginata. The sequence goes on along the minus strand of JAHWFO010023306.1, from coordinate 569,388 downwards.
AAAATACTTTTGGCATATTTTATGATTTAGCGCGAGTGTTTCAGATTCTTAAGATTATTAATATTTTGAAGAAAAAATTTCCCTCAATATTTACATTTTCACAAAGCTAAAGAAAATCTAGTTTCAAAACTGAAACGTGCTTATCAGAATCATTGAATAAATTCGCTTAATCCTGGATCATTGAATAGATAAGACATTTACTGAATATTTAACCCTTAAATGAAATTTTTTTATAAAAGAATTTTGCTCCATGCTTGACGAACCATCCCAATCTGGACTTCTAAACTTCAGTGTTAGCGCGTAGTCCATTCGCCAAGCCACAATGGCCGAATGATTTTTGGCGACGTTCCATCGATCGAACGCATTAGTTCGATAGGGAACCTCGTTGAATTCTTCAGTGTAAAAATTCTTTCAAAGTCGGAAACGATAATAACTTTGTTTGAAAAGTCAGATTCTATAGTAAAATGGTTACTTATAATAATCGTATAAAATTCTTATATTTAACTAGGACAGACGTTATGAATGTTTGAAAACCGTTCACTCTGCAAATTATACAGGGTCTTTATAATTAAAGTTCCATTTTGACATGGCCATAAAAAAAAACTACTGGACCAAAAGCTATAATACTTGGTAATATTATACAAGAGGGCATGGGAAGCTCATACCCACCAAAAAAAAAAAAAAAAATTAGTTCAAAAGGTCACCACCAGCATGGAATGGCGCTCTATGCAATATTCGTATACGAAATTAGACACAGTAATCCGGTGTAACCTGCTTTCAGTAAATGGTGGAGGCCACATTCAACATGTAACTAATTTTAGTAACGATTAAACACTTGTTAACCTGTGTCTTCGTGTCTAATTTCGTATACGAATATTGCATAGAGCGCCATTCCATGCTGGTGGTGACCTTTTGAACTAATTTTTTTTTGGTGGGTATGAACTTCCCATGCACTCTTGTATAATATTATCAAGTATTATAGGTTTTGGTCCAGTAGTTTTTTTTTATGGCCATGTCAAAATGGAACTTTAATTATAAAGACCCTGTACTAAGCCGGGAATCAAAAGGTTACAAGATGTGCAAAGAATGTAAATGTGTAAGAGATTCCTACCGAAATCTGAAGGAGAGCTAATTTTGAATCATTTCTTCGACGTTTACCAATACAGTACTTTATTCAATTGCCGTTACGAATTTAGAAATTAAACAGTTTGTTCCAAGATTCAGTATAAGATGAACTTTTGTTTTATTGCATCTGTGAAATTACTTAATTTGCCCAATGTATTACAAACGTATATAAAGGTTTAATCACTTTAAAGTGAACTGCTTATAATAACGGATTAAGCACTTCGGCAAAGTTTCTATCAGAACAAAATTTCTCAAATCTAGAATCATCTGTGAGTATTTCTTTTTAAGAAACCCATAATTATGACGGTAAATTCTGATAAATTTAATTCTTTTTTGCAGCAGTAACAAACAAAGAAAAATAGCTGCAATTCCATTTCCTATTTTAAAAAAAATCATGAATAAGGTACGCTGGGGATAGATTATTTTCAAAGTTCGGCATAAAAACAAGAAAATTTAAAAAAAAAAATTGCTGAAAATATCAAAAACACTCGGTTCAGGTCAGGTAACGATGGTCTCTTGATATTACTTTCAATCCGCGGATGGAGCAGAATTCAACCTCTTCATTTCTCATCTTTTTTTTTCTTTGTTATTTGTTTTTCGATGTAATACACAATTGGATTGAAAACGAAAGCGACTTAGTGCAGGGGAATGGCATCAATAATTCAAGAAAAAATTATTTTTTCATCCGAAGAACATTTGGAAGGATCGAATTGAAAGACGTTTAATAATGCAAAGTATCAAGAAACGACTCGGAGAATCATTATTTAAAGAGAATAAATAAAGTTTAGCGGGGAAAAAAAAGCATTCTTCGCTTCGCTTATTCTTTTATTTTTTTTAAAAAGGAATAGAAAGCAAATTGGATAGAATCAGCGAGGAAAATTCTGTTGAAGATGAGAAACTAAATATGAAACGTGTGTGAAAGATCCGGGGGAGTAGTACGGGAGAATTTAGGAACATCAAACTTTAATGAACCCTGTGTCGACGCTCCCTACTCCACGGTCCACCTTCTATGAGCGTAGTCATAGGATTTCTAGAGTTCTTGCCTCAGTAGGGGGTACAGTTGTGGTTTAACCCACTACCGGTTTATGCCTGAATATATCTAAGGGTACACCACTCCGAAATTATAATTATTATAAACAAGGTTTCCATACTAATTTATCGTTGGTTGAGAAGAATGGAGAGGATCTATTTTTATTTAAGAAAACACCCAATTTTTATTTTTTGTCTGTGAAAGTTACTGATTATTTAATTACACCCAATTTCCCATATTTTACTTAATCAATCTGTTTCAATTAACAAAAGAACTTTGGTGACCACCCGATATTTACAAAGTAAGTGAAATGAGTGTATCATTCATTACCCGAGCTCTTCTCCGTTGTCAGCTCCTTGACGTGGGTGGTGGCTCCGTCGTGGTCTTCTTTTCTCGTTGGGCTCCGCGATTTATTTGTTTTAGCTAATCATGGATTAAATAGTAATACTATCAGTAACAATAACGACATTTTTATTTGTTTCCAATTTGGGGATACTAAACTGGTTTCTAAATAAAAGGCTGTTCTTGTGAATCTGTTTCACTTTTTACTAACTCCGCGACTGTCTCCATCACATACATATTCTAGCTTTTTCCTCATGGTCGCCGTGCTTTCAAGAGAACATCAACAACACTGGACAGTTTCACACTCTCCGAGAATAAAAAAACAAGAGCACAAGAGACCTCTCTATTTTCAGTCTTTGATAATATCCCGTAAGGTTTGTAAAGGGATACCAGTCACATGGGTCGATTAAACTTTGTTGATTGGTGTTCAACATCGGACCAGAGTTGGCAGACACGGCACAGCACTCATGACTCGACTCGGCAACTGTTGTAAAATAATGCCGCTGTCACACAACTTTACTGCTAACTAATCTGTCCGTCCGGTGTAGAAAATCTAAAAGATTCTCCAATAAACATTCTTCAGAATAAAGTGGATATATTGGTTATCAAACTTTTTCATAACTGTAGGAAATAAATCCTATAAATTCTTCAGGGGGAGGGGTCCTTACACGTGTTTTTAGAAACAAGTGGGCGATGTAAATCTTTAATACCTGTGTGAAAATTAAGAAATTTACTCTATTCGATAAAACTTCAGGAAATTCGTTTAGGCAGAAAAACGCGGCACTCTATTCAATAGAACACTGTTTTACAGTCTCTTTCAGGAATACGCTGACCTAACCTATTAGAAATCTTACCGCAAATGCAGCGACAATGGGGTCTTGTCTTTCCAACGGTGAGTGTCTTACATAAGCGCATGATTTAATTTAAAATTTTAAAATGCTATATGAATGTTTTTTTTTTAAAATTGTAAAGCTGGTATCTTGTGTTTATGGTGAATTGCTCGACATTCTCATCGAAAATAAATAATTGCTCTTCAATGAAAATGCCCTGCCAAAAATTACAATCAGCCACATATTATAGGAAAAATATCAGTAATTTTTAATGACATTTCAAATTAGGTTTATGCTTGAATTTTCAGTAGAATTATCGCGGTACTACCACCATTAAGCAAACGATGAAGGCTCCTGCTGTTTAGTCGTGTATTAAAGTTTGATATATAGGGTGTCTCAAATTAAAGTTAACATTTCATTTCAAAAATATTCATCAGAAAATCATTAAATTTTGGGAATGTCTTAATTAGATGATGGGAATTTTTCCAGAGCAAAAAATAAATTAGTTCCAAAAACCACCAAAGAATCCTGTACTATAGGTTTGGAAGTGTAATATTTTTTTGAAGAATTCTGTGGCCACTTGCGGTTGCACGAGGTTGGTTTCAACTCCTGCAACAAGCCGAACAGAATGTTGGCCATGAAATTTGTCTTCCATTAATTGTGTCGCTACATCATCCGCTTTCTTGCTCTTCCTGACTGAACAACCAATGAGCCTGTTTCTTCAAATTTCACAATCATTATTCTTGGTCCGTTACCAGTGACTGGATCTTTTCGTAACTACGGTACTTCAAAGAATGAAATTTTCGCAAAGCTTCAGTAGCAGATTCATCATTTTGGGCAAACAATTTTACCAGCAAAGCACGTTCTGGAAGAGTCATATTCGTTGACATGCTAAACAGTCATGACTTTGGTTCTGCATCAGCAGCTATACTTAACCAACATTAACATCTGCCAGCATTTCATCTTGATGGTTTTTGGGACTAACTTTGGTGGTTTTTCGAACTAACTGGAAAAATTCCCATCATATAACTAAGACATTCCCAAATTTTCATGATTTTTTGAAGAATAATTTTTGCTGTAGAGAGCTACGAAATGTTAACTTAAATTATACTCTAACCAACGAAAGAAAAACTGGGCGTGTCCAGTTAAATTTTCAATTTCAATTTAAACATTGTTAAATTTCTTTAGCAACAATGTCTAACAATTGAAATTGGGAATTTAATTAAACACGCCCAGTTTTTCTTTCGTTGAACAGCGTATAGAGTTGCAAACGCATTTCAAATTCAAAGCCTATTAATTCAGAGCTTGCAAGCAATTTAAATTAAAATTAATTTTAAATTCAATCTTTAATGATACTTGAGAAACCGTTCATTGCTAACAGAAACTTTACATAGGAAAAGCAAAAATGGCAGTAGGAGATTCTAGCAATCACTTAAAGAATTAGTTCAGGCAATACTGGGAATTCTGCGTCTGAAGAGAGAATACAAATTAATGCTTTAAATTATGCATGTATGTAATTTGTCTCAAAAGAAATTCTGAGTAGGAGAAATAATATTTAAAAGATAACTAATATTTTAAGTATCAGGTCCAGGGGAAAGTTTTTTCGTTTTTGCAAATATTACAATTGGCGCTCAGATTAATGCATAAATTAATTTTTTATTCATCGAAATAATCTCCATCATTATCAACAACCTTTTCCCAACGAGATACTAAATCATAAATTCCTTTTTTATAAAAGTCAAGAGTTTTACAGTTGAAAAACACACCCAGTACACGTTTTAGCTCTTCTTCTGTCTTGAAGCACTTGTTTCTCAAATGGTTATCGAGAGATCGGAAAAGGTGATAATCTGTTGGAGAGATATCCAGTGAATACGGTGGATGAAGTAACAGTTCCTAGGCAAGTTTATTTATTGCCTGACGGGTCAGCTTTGCCGTATGCGGACGTGCGTTGTCATGAAGAAAAACAACACCCTTACGGTTCGCAAGAGTTAGCTGTTTTTGCTTGATTTTTTCATGTGTACGTTGAAACTGATCAACATACACGCTCCGTGAGTTTATCCTGGATTTTGGAGCTCATAACCAGTTCTAAATTTTTTGAACCAATTCTGTGCCGTCCGATCGGTAACAGAATCACCACCGAATGCTGTACAAATGTTACGAGCAGCCTCCGCTGCTTTATGGCCAAGTTTAAATTCATACAACAGGCAGGCTCGAATTATTGGTGATGTAGGTGCCATTTCAAACGTTTTTTCAAAATAAAATTGAATGTTTTCACTTAGATAAATAAGTGCAAAAGAATGACCAATCACTTCTCTTTAATGTAAAAAAAAAAAATGCATTATTCAAATCATCCTACGAGAGGATTGTAACCATTCAAAAAAGTAAGGGTGAAGAAATAAAAAAACTTTCCTCTGGACCTGATATAATAATGATTACATTTTGAATGTTACATCTAAATTATCGAGTCACAAAGAGAGCGAGTTAATTGTGTTGAAAGTTTTCTTCCCAAATAAATTACGAGGAAAAAAAAATAGACAAAATTGAAGGTATACTTGAAAGAAAATTATGTAGAGAACCAGCGCTATCTGGAACGTCTTTCGCTTTGTTGTAACGATATACAGTACATGTATGCGATTAAACAGGTTATAGAGGTTAAATAAATTTAGTTTATACTGTTTATAAACCAAAAAAAAAAACTAGGGAAGGAAGCAAACTAAATAAATGGTTTAACGATTTTTTTTTCTTCATTTGATCAAAGGAAAAGTTCTTTCAGTGACATCTTGTCATTTAAAAATTACTGAAGCTGTCATTTACAAACCTGGCAATTTAGGCGTTACAAATTGCTAGTTTTTATAAACTTTTCCATTTTTCTCCTCAAAAAAGAGGAAAAAAAAACGAGAAAAAAAGAAATAGAGAAATGGCTTTTTATCATTGAAAGAATCCAAGAGTTAAAGATTTCAAGATAAAAAGACGTCAAATTTAACCAACTCAAGCTTTCCCCCTAAATCAAATAATATTTTTCGGTCTGTCTCCACCAAATCAACTTATTCAATTTTCAATGGCTTTTTATTGGTTGGTTTGTCTGTGAAGGTGACTTTTTGCTTTTAGTTTGGATGGAATATTTTATACGTCGATTTCATCAATGCAGGTTTGTTGCTTTTTTTCAAAAGACTTTACAAAATAAAACCAGATGAGAATGAACAAGCTATCATTGCCAAAACGAACTTAAAACGTTTATGAATAATTTAAATGTGGAAAAATACGAATGGGTAAAAGTATTCGATAGCATGTCTGGGCGAGTGAATTAGATGTATAAGCAAAAGTTAGTGAATGGGTGATTAGTGTATAAGATAGCAAGGTTATACAAGTGAGAAGAAAACGTGAAACCATAAAAACAGAATATTTAGTAGGAATTATATAAATTAAAAAAAATTCAGGGTCTTAGAGAAACCACATGCAAGTAGTATTTGACCATTGAGATATGCCCTATTTCATATCATTGTTGCAATATAGCTTTCATTTGTCGAGTCGATAAATTGTACCTCACTGCACTAGGGTTTATATTGGTAAATTTAACACCATATTAAATAATGAGTGAATACCGCAGTTCATATTATCCGGTTGATATGCTGTATCTCCGTAACGATTGGTCTAATTTTGAAATTTATGTTTATTATTGAGTTTATGATATGCACATATATACAGTGTCCTAAATTAATGTATACACTCTTTGAAACGTTATAGCTCAGCAATGAAATAATATAGAAATATAAGGTTTGTTGTGTATGATCCAGACGGCGCTGGAAAAGCATAGCAACACGTACACTGTTGTTCATTTGTTTATAAACCAGAATGGCGGCGAGACTTTCTTTCGATGAACTTAAGTGGATACTGAAGTGTTATTGGAAAGTGGAGAATGTTGTTGAGGTTCAACGCCGTTGAAGGGTTGTATTTGGTACACCACCGCCAACAAGGGTAACAATAACAAAACTCCGAGACAAGTTATATACGTCCGGGTGTATACATCAATTTGCGACACCCTGTATACGTCATATATAGAGATATTGAGTATCGATTTTCGATAATTTTAATTTTTAAATAGTATCTGTCGGAATATTGATCACCTACTATTAACTGGTTTCATTTTGCTACGACTCACCATTTTCGAGATAGAGCATATTTCGGAAATTCTATTTTTGGTCGATATCTCGATAACAATATATTGAAAATTGTTGTGTATTAAGAGGTTGTTTTTAGATTGATACATTTGCTGTTGTTAATTAGATTTTTTGTAATCGCCAATATTTTGTTATTATGCAAGTGCGTTGAAAATGATTAAATGTACATTAAAAATATAGTTTTTAAAGTAGAAAGTATTAGTCTTTTCTTTTAAATTTTTATTTATTTTAACAAAATTATTGATAAGTAAGGTATTCAAAAAGTTCTCGAGCTCGATCCCTAAAGCCTTTAAGTTATTGTTTCCCTTGCACAATACTTAAATTCACTTCCAAAACAACTGACGATGTGACTTGACTGTCCACGAGAACGTTATTAATATTTAATTATTATATTAAATTTTATTTTGCATTTCTTTTCATTGTTATCATTTTCATCGTCTGTTTATACAGAATTAAGGAACTAACATTGTTACATTTATAATTTACCACTACATCCGACTGTGAGAGATTGTTTACCATCTGTGAAAAGACTCCAACGTCTGGCACCCACTAAATAACCATTTTGAATTAAGACTGTCATCATCGAATGTCAATATTTGCGTATAATTTCTTTAAGAAAAGCCTCCAACTTTTAGATCTACAAAAGGTCATCGTAGGTTTTGAGTAGTCAAATTTACTTTCATCGAACTTAAGTACATTCCACCTGTACAGTTTATTACTTTAGAATGACGAAGCAAAAAGGATCCCCGCAAGACTTGAAATTGCTCGTTTCTATTACAAGGTAATTTGCACAAGGATGTAATTCAACCAGTGTGTTAGTTTACGTTCTATTGCCTCCAAAGCGGTTAGATTGATAAATATTATTCAGTATTTTTAGCCATTGAAACACGTATGAAAAACATTATTCTAAAATAATTTTAGAAATATCGAATAAAAAATGGAACTGAAATAGACAGAAAATACAAAAAGCAAAAAGAGGCATACTTGCCGATCACTTTTCCACATAATCACCAATTCTATTTAGGCATTTATCTGAACGCAGGACTAATTTGTTTAACCGTCTTGATAGAAATCACATCCCTGCCCATTGAGCCAGTTCTCGGCAGCTGTTTTCACATCACTGTCTGAAGAGAACCTTGTTCCAGATGAGCGTCCCTTCAATTTCGGAAAACGGAAATAGTTACTGGGTGCCAAATCTGAGCTGTATGAGGAGATGACTTCAGACTTGTCACTTAACTTTTGCAGCAATTCTTGAGTTTGGCGAGCAGTATGGCTGGCGTTGTCTTGCAGGAGGGTGACACCATTACTCAAGCGGAGGGTGACACCATTACTCATGACTATGAATTTCAGATGCGGACACATTCTTTGCCCATAAGAAACGAATCACGTCTTGCACCTCCAACCGAGACTACTTTTCTAAACATCTTGCCATTTCAATCGCTCTGATCCCGCATCTGCGAACTGACACTACCTACCCGCACAACCGCTGTAAGATAACTAGCGCCATCTGTTTCCACTCTGGGGGAAAATATTCTCTCCACAATAGTTACTTCTCAAATGCTGCTGCTTGTAACCTTTTATTTTGGATGACTAAGAAGATAGCAGGAGAAACACTCCACTTTTCCAAATCCTTTATCTTGATTTTATGACGGATCAAAGATCCCTCACAGGCTTACATCATCATTTTTCTTTATTGTTTGAGCGTTTACATTATTTTCAGGAATAATCTGTTAAATTATCTCTTAGTTGTTTTAATAATAATATTTTGAGTATTATTGATGCTTTTGTTAGCATGGTACAGGCAACACCTCCTAGAGAGAAGGCCTACAGACAAAAGGTGTATACATTCTTACATCATCATCAAGCGGCTATTGTTAATCGTATTTCTACCAATAACAAGCCCTAAGTTTGGCCGCTTGATGATGATGTAACAATGTATATACCTTTTGTCCGCAGGCCTTCTCTCTAGGAGGTGTTGGTACAGGGGATGCTCTTCCAGGAACTTATGTCAATCTTCTCGAAAGCTTCTGGCTTTGTTTAAGGCTTGGGGAGAGTGATTGTTGATTTAAAAAAATTGGACACAGTGTGGAACAACAGGATGGAAGTGGAGTGGACAAGGCGGATCTAAGAGATAATGGCAGACCCCTGGTTTGGGATTGCGATGGGCAATAAGACTGCTCATCGATGATCTGTTTATGACAAGAACTTTATGATATGATAATAATGTATTTTAGTACGGTAGAAGGAAATTACGTTCCTATGTGTTATGACTGATTAATATGTCTGAAATATTTTATTTGAGCGGAGCAATCATGAAGAATAGATTCTAGAGAGCGTCCAACCATTATTGGTTTATCCCTGTTGCTAATGTAAATGAGAAGACGTCGAATAAGATAAAACAAGGTACGTGGGCTGATCTATTCCATATTGTGTGTTCAGTTGCCTTACACGTTGAAATTGAGTATATTACTATTAACTGATGATTGCGTATTGCTTGTAGTTTTAATTCTATGTTATTGAGTTTTTTAGAATGTTAGAATAATCTGGACCTCTTTTAGATTTGGTGAATCCATATAAGGAGCCTTGCCGAGAATGCCTGTATTCAGATGTTTGTCCTCTTGCTAGATGACATGACGTGCTTGTACTGTCACTGATTTTGAGAAAATCCCTTAGATCACTGCTTACGATTTATGAGTGTTAAACCCTTTGATTGTTATTGTCACTGAATAAACTCTTGAGTCGAGTAAAAAAAAAAAAAAAAAAGAAATTCTCTTGGTCCTTATTTTCTAATTTGAACCCGGGATCATTCCTGGATGTTTCTATTGTTAGTGAGGAGAACACTACGATACAACACGTAACAATTTCAGTGCTACCATGTTTGTAACGAAGAACACTTTCGAAAGTAATAAATACCTTTACTTTGTTTAAGGATAAGAAAAGTATGCATGATCATTACATTATGTAAATACAAGGTGATTCAGAAAGGTAGGTCAAGAATGAAATACCATGTACAGTTTGTAGCGGGGAACAATATTTTTCCTATCAACATTGGTCCGGAAATGCATCCTTACAGAGATAATGCAACTTGTACGAGGTAGAAATGGATGTGCGTTACCCGGACGGCAATGGTAGGGTCCATGTAAATTAGGATCTAAACATGTAAATTGTTCGTGCTCTCTCCTTTAAAAGAGAGGAAACGAAACACGTAACTCCATTGTCGTACAATGGATCGCTTGACTAATGCGGAGCTGGCGGACATGCATCTCGTCTACGGCGAGGCACAGGGTAATGCTACTGAAGCGGAAAGGATTTACCAACAGCGTTTTCCAGACCGTAATCACCCACATCGCCGGGCGTTTCAAACACTAGACCAACGACTTCGAGACATAGGTTGCCTACGAGGTCTATCAAACGACGGCCGTAGAGTGAACATTCGAACATCAAGGTTTAAAGAAGACGTTCTGACTCGAGTTCCCGTTTAATACGTCGACAAGCACCCGAATCATTGCAGCAGATGTCGATGCTTCTCAAGCTTCCGTGTGGAAAGTGCTGGACAACGCAGGACTGTATCCGTATCATCTGCAAAAGGTACAAAGAGTTGTTCCTGGGGATTTCGCACCACGTTTGCAGTTTTGTCAGTGGTTTGCGCAGCAGCTTGCGGCTGATCCAGACTTCACCAAGCACATTCTCTTCACTGATGAGGCTACGTTTACCAGAGATGGTTAATTCAACGCGTGTGGGATGAAGCGAATCCGCATTCTATTCACGTAACGTCCCACCAGCAGCAGTTCTCCCTGAACGTGTGGGCTGGAATTATTGGAAATCGTTTGATTGGACCGTACATTTTGCCAGACCGGCTAAGTGAACAAAACTACCTGACATTCTTACGGCTTGCTGTTCCTGAACTGCTTGACGATGTGCCATTGTTAGTGCGGCAGCGGATGTGGTTTCAGCACGATGGTGCTCCTGCCCACTTCAGTCGGCAAGTCAGAGCTCACCTCGACAAGACATACCCTCAGCGATGGATTGGGAGAGGAGGCCCTGTGCCATGGCCACCCCGGTCTCCTGACTTGACACCGCTGGACTTCTTTTTATGGGGCCACATCAAGCAGTTGGTGTACGCCACACCAGTCGACAATCCCGATGACCTTGTAGCTAAAATTGTTACAGCGTATGGAGAAGTCAGTGATTCTCCGGACATCTTCACCAGAGTTCGCGAGAATCTCGTCCGCAGACTAAACACCTGCATCGAGGCTCAGGGTCGGCATTTATAGGAAAAATTTTGTTCCCCGCTACATACTGTACATGATATTCATTCTTGACCTACCTTTCTGATTCACCCTGTATAAAAAGTACTTTTTGAATATATAAGAAATTTATAAATATCTTTCAGTATTTCTGAACTTCTAGAATAGAGAAGGAAGTTTCTTACCACAATCCATTGAAGGAAACTGCTTCGATATATAGCGTTATATAGAGTAAGACAAATTTGGAAGGATTCCTATGTACTTACCAATGAGAGGTATGGATTCGGATGTTTCGGGCATTTTCTCAGCAATGGCCAACATGAAGACGGAGAATGCGAGGAGTACGGTAATACCAAGCGCTATTTTCTCGCCGGAATCTGGGGGCAAACAGAAGACGAGCAGCGTCAGCGCCGACATCATCATGCACGGAAACACTACATTGTACATGTAATACAGAATCTTTCGCCTAGAAATGGATAAAATAAAAACATTGTAGATTACGCTATTTTATTTATCATTTTCTTCCTCTACATATAAAAATCGATTTTCAAGTTTAAAAGAAAAAAAAAAAAAAAGGTCGGATGAAAAAAACAAGTCTTTATTAAAAGATATTACGTTATGAAATGCCGCTGAACTTTGATATTCGAGGTTTATTCCCTTTCAGTGGTTTTTTGAAGCTGCACATTAAAAGGAAAAGAAGAAGAACTAAGAAAAAGAAAATCCTTCCACGAAAATTTTGTTTCAAAGCCATTTCGCTTGAAATATTTTTGCTCTTGATTCCCTTCAAGCACAGGTAAAACTATTTTTTCAGCTCGATCATTAGGTTCTTTTTTTTAAGAATTTTAAAGAAACTTATCTTGCTTTTACAAAACAACACTGCACTTAATTCATTATTTAATAAGACGTCATAACAGCTTTAAAGGTAATGATCTCAACCTTTTTTCCCCCTCCATAAGAGAAATGATTTATTACCATCCTATTATCTGACATCTTGAATTAAAATATCATAAAAAAGAAGATTGATTATCAAGCAAACAATATAAAAAATATATCTGCATGCTAAATGTTGCTGTTTTTATTTTATTATCCTTAATGTGCAATGAAGGGAAAATTTTCTGAACATCCTTTGTCAGCCAATAGTGTTATCCTATTTTTTTTTAAAGTTTACTCTCAAAAAACCCTTAACATTATGAAAGATTATATAAGCGATAGAAATTGTTTGTTTCTCTTGGGTCCATTCTTTCTCTGTATCCCTAAAAGCACTGCCACCCTTATCTCGGTTACTAGGTTTCCTTATGGGCGTCATAAGGGAAGCCTATGACCGAGATAAAGTAGTTGAAAAAGAGAATTTCTTTTCACCGTGGATTTAAACCTTATTTGGTTCTATTTATCCTTGATCCAAATGAATCTGCTGCTGCAGCCAAGGCTGGCGGTGAAAAGTCGGAAGTTGATTATAAAACGGACGGTTTATTACAATTGGCAGTGGAAAGGCTCAACCTTGGACTCTTTTCGCTGCGATTTGGTGAAGCCATCAAAGTCCATCATTATGGAGTCATTTTCCTCTCTTTTCTTCCTTCCTGAAATTTATTTCTAGTGTCTGGCAAGCCAATGTCGAGGTTCCCACATTTCGCTATTGTTCTTTATTATCTACAGTTAACAAAGGAAAATATTTCTCCAATGATAGAAAATTCTCACTCACTAACCTCCCTGTCATTTTTGAAAGCAAACAATGAATGCTTGGGAACAATTTTTGTAGTTTAGAACAAACTAAGAAAACATTTAAAGAAAAATCTTTCCACTTTCAAAACAATAGAGTTAAGAGTATTTCTTCAATAATGAAAGGGTTAACTCAACCACTTTCAATGCAAAATTTACCTAGTTCCATTCTCGGGCTTATACACACTATTTTTAATACTATTCGGGTCTTAAGCTTTTTAAAGCAATATTCTTTTAGTTGACAGCCTTTTTGACTCTTTGGTTTAAGCTTTGCAACAACCTTATGTACACTACTCTGCTAAAAGTACTGGGACACTTAACAAATCAAACATAAACGAAATTATACAGGGCATCAGACCATCTTTTGCAGCTCTCATCGCCTATACTTGTCTAGGAAGACATTCCCCAAGTTTCTGGAAGGTTATAACTGGAATATTGGTCATTCCTCATTCACAGCAGCTCGTTAAGTCCAACACTTACGTTGCATAAAGTTGTTGTTCTAACTCATCCTACAAATGTTGGGTTCAGGTAGTCTATGAAGGCCATTTCATCGAACCCTCCAGTTACAGACAAGCTGAGTTTGTGGATGGGAGCATTGTTACGTTGATAAACAAATAGATCCATGCCGAACTGTTCCCATATTGTAGATAAAGCTCGAAATGGTTTCTTCTCATTATTCCAATTACATTGGAATTGTGGACCCCCTTTTTATTTTTAAGCCAAGCAACGGATCCACACTTTTAAATTTTAGTATCTGCGTAGAAGTAGTAGTTGAGAGAAGATAGAAATTTCTGTTTCTTTTTCAGGATACAAACTATTGAAAATAATTATATGAATTATTCTCAGGGGCCTGCGGATCACTAAATAAGAAACATTGATCTAGGCCATTTCAAGAGAAATAGCCCTCATCGAAGCGGCACCACCACCAAATTTGACGATTAGCACCATATCCAGGCATGTGGCGTTCGCCATGTAGTCTCTAGATCTATTTGGGACCATCAGACTACCAAAATGTTTAATCAGATTGGATGGTCGAATTGTGATGAGCTTGGCACCACTTTAACTTGAGTTTGCGCATCCTGCTGCTAATGATGACTTCTGATGTTTGTCCAAATTTCACAGCGATTATGGCAGCAGAAGCAAACCGATTATTCCGAACAGCGTTAGCCTATCTCTTGTTAGTGAGTTTATGAAGTCTACCGCTGCGCTGTTTCACAGTTGCGTTCCTTTCGTGCTTTCACTTTAGTGACGTTATTCACGGTTTGTTCCGAAGTCTGACGAACTCACTTAAGTGGCATCCAATGACAGCGCCACGTACAAAGACGTTGAGTTTTTCTGTACGCTTCACTTTTGTGATAGCGGATCTTTAATGATGTTTTACAGCTTGCGCATATTTTAGCTCGCTTCACGCTATCACTAACGTCATCATCCGAACTTTCCATTTCTAAGAAGTGTCCCAATACTTTTGGCATGGTGGTATACAATATAAGATGTCAAAATCAGCTTTGTGAAATATGGAGCTAAAATTTAATTCATGGCTTTTCAGGTTTATTTTCCAGTTTTCATGCTTGAGTTCGAGATTTTTTTTTTTTTTTTTTTTTTTTTTTTTTTTTTACATGCAACATATTCTTTTACTTAAATTCTTGTAATTATTTTCTAAAATAATTTCCCTTACCCCCTCCCCCTCAAGTTAAAATACGTTTTTAATATAGGCTATCCACAAATCTATATTTCTGTATCTTCATTTAATTATAAAAAAATTCGTAGTTACCTAAACTCACCTTATCTATTTTATGTCGTTTATATCAGAAAAAAAAATGTCTAATAACAAAACTCGTGTGCGTTGTTGGTCAGTGATTTAAAAAAAAATCTTACGTTAGCACAATGTGACGAGAGCAATAAGTTTTCCTCTTGGGATTATATATATAAAAAAAAGATTAAAAAAAAGAAGAAAGGTAATAATGTGGATAGGTAATTTGGAAGTGGCAACAGACCGTATAACGAGGGTGACGGTGACGTCGGGAAAGGGTTCCGGGCAACACGAGTAGTAGACGACGTTGCGGTCGATGTGGGCCTCCATCAGCTCCCACTCCCCGTTCTGTAAGTAGTTGGACAGGTCCACTTCCGCCGTCCGATTTGTCACGTCCACCTACAAAGAGCTTGGCTGCAAAAACACGCTACTAAACATGGTTTCAATCGTTAGAGAGCAAAAGAAATTGACAATCAATTGCATTTCTAACACCGTCTGTTTTTTTTTAATGGGGAGAAATAAAAGTTTGACACCTTTGAATTGGCTCTCTGATTGTTAGTACTTTATAAATTGGAGGGCAATTGAAGTGAAGTAATAAATAAATGTCAATTGCTGTAACAAAAAAAATGTCCTTTTAATTATTTTAATTACAATTATAATAACTAATGGTCCCTTTTTGGGGGGGGGGGGGAGGGAAGGAAGTTTTTAATGCATCGTATGTGACAATATTTTTAAAATATGCTTTTTCGAAACTACTCTTTCAATATATACGAAGGGTGGTTCGAAAAATAACAGCAAATTGAATATTTTGAGATTAATAATTGAGCTACTGATACCATAAATGATATGTCATTTTTCTACACAATCGTACTCTTTTTCAATCATACAACTTCTTTATTCCAGCAGAAATTTTTTTTCCAGTTGTGTTCATCATCCCACCAATAGATATGGCCTGAAGTTCCAAGAAATGCGCCTAGTCTCACAGGGTTCATACCCACCAAAACAGAATTTTCAGGGACTCCTTGCTTCTCTTCTACATGAACATGTTGCCCTTTCGATTATGCACGTCATAACATATATCGGGCATTTTTAATGTTTTGTATAAGACTGGGGTGCTTCTTTCCTGAAATGCTATTAATTTGATATGACTTTCCGAACCACCCTCGTATTTATTACTTTGTATCAACAATTGGGCACTTCTCCAAAAAAATAGTGCAAGCAGGTCACACGTTATCTTACGAGGTCTGTTCAAAAAATACGTAGACTGACGTCATAAAACAAAATATACTTTATTCAGAAGTTACACATCTGGGTCCCCTTCAAAGTACTCTCCTCCCCGACGCACACACTTATCCCAACGGTGTTTCCACTTTTGGAAACAGTCCTGGAACGCTTCTTTTGTGATGTCCTTCAGCGCCTTCGTCGCATTTGCCTTTATGTCGGGAATCGTCTCAAATCTCCTTCCTTTCAAAGGTCTTTTGAGTTTGGGAAACAAGAAGAAGTCACAAGGAGCGAGGTCAGGTGAGTAGGGTGGGTGAGGAAGAACAGTGATCGAGTGTTTGGCCAAAAACTCTCGAGTTCTGAGGGCTGAATGGGCTGGAGCGTTGTCGTGATGAAACAACCAGTCACCGCTCGTCCACATTTCTGGCCTTTTCCACTCGTCCAGTGGCAGTTTTTCCGAGTTTAACACAAAATTTCACAGCAACTCTTTGCTCGTTCAAGTCACTCATTCTAAAAATCCGCCAAACGAAAAAAAACACACTTCACAAACAACCGCGTAGCTAATCAACCAATACTGATATTTGCAATCAAAAAACTGCCTTGTAATCAGCGGATCTGTCAGAAGATGGCGACACCAAGCGATTTTGATTGGGACCAACAGGTCCCGCGCAATTCAAACACTCTACGTATTTTTTGAACAGACCTCGTATAGAATCTGCTAGAAAAACCCATACTGGGTTTCGAACAGTCTATTGCCTGAGTGGAAATGAAAGATGCCATAATATATAGTTTTCGCACTTTAGTGAACAACCCTTTATCATTCTGCAAAACGCTTATTTTGACACTAATATGAATTTTTACATTGATTTCAAAATTTAAAATATACATTTTTTGTTCTATTTTTTATTAATGAAAGACCTCTTTTGTTTTCAAACATGTCAATTATTTGTCCTACAACATTCTTACTGTCAAAAGTACCTGGAAATTTTTTTTTTGTATTAAAGCAGAAAACCGGTACTCGGAAAAACTTTTTGTTTAACGCTTTTCTATCCAAAATATTCTATTCTGTGAGTAATCCAAAATGATAGAATATTTAGATAAATTAACATTGACTTGTAAATAAATCATGCGTCCAGAAAGCATAGCAGTCACACTTTTTAACAAAAAATGTTGAACTGATAACAGGAGTAATGAAGCAAACAGATGTTTCTCAGCTACTCAACTGCCCTTTAAATACCATCAACTCTATTTGGAGGAAGTTTCAAGAAAGAGGAACTGTAGAAACCCAACCTCCATCAGGACGTCCTCGAACAACATCAAAGAGGGATGATCGAGAGTTAGGATCAATTTGCAAAAACAATGAGAAAATACCCATCAAAACAAATGAATGGTCAAAGTCAGGTGTTAACATTTGTGACCGTACAATAAAAAACATGCTTCATGAGACGGGTTATAATTATAGAAAAACTAAAAGTAAATTATTCCTTACAAAAAAAAAGCGTATGCGATAAAGTATTTCTAATGGGCTGAAGATGCACGGAATCGTGTAATTTTCAGTGACAAGTGTCGTATCTGCATGGATGATGCTGGACAATTTGTCTGGAGGCTTTCATCTGAAAAGCTTGATGCTACATATTTATAGTTCGAAACCAAATTTCATCAGAGTTGATGATTTGGGGTTGCTTGTCATATAAAAGAGCCAGGCAACTTATGTATTCTGAAGACCACAATGAATGGTGATGTTTACTGTTCCATTTTAGAAAATTTTTTATTGCCTATAATCGAAAATAAATTTGAAGATAATGAAGTCGTCTTTCAACATGACAAATCTTCATGTCAGAAAGCAAAGCCCGTCACCACGTTTTTGCCAGAAAAGGACATTGAAGTGTTGAAATGGCCTGCAAACTCACTGAATCTTAATCCGACAGAGAATATATGGCATCATTTGAAAATATGGTCACTGAAAAAAACAACAACAACAACCAACAAGGAAAAACTTAAAGCCGCCATCATCCAAAGTTGGTCTGAAATTGATTGAATCCATGCCACGATGACTTATTGCAGTTATTAAAGCTGAAGGAAGAGCAACAAACTATTAGTTTGGAAATTATCTAACTGTTCTGTATGTGTATACGAAAACCTTTTATCCAACGCTGCTTTAATACGAAATTTTTTTCCAGGTCCCTTTGACAGTAATAATGGTGTAGGACAAATAATTAACATATTTGAAGACAAAAAAGGGTTTTCGTTAATAAACAATAGAACACAAAATGTAAGGTTGGATTTTGAAAATTCATATTAGTGACGACAAAATAAACGTTTTGTAAAATGATAAAGGGTTGTTCTTTTTATATCTGCCACATTTTGCATAATTTGTAAATCTTTTGCAAATCTTTTGTTCATCCGAATAACTAACTTGATTCACTTCATCTCTTGGAAAATACGAGGGTTGACCAGAAAAAAAAGCTTATAAATTTATGTAAGCAACTTGCTGCCACTGTTAAGCGAGTACTGAACAAGTGCTGTTTCAGGAAAGAGGTATAAGTTGCTAGGAACCAAATTCCGGGAAGTCCCCGAATTGTATGCTCAACTCTCCCACGGGACTTTCTGGAGCAAGTGCTGCATGGTATTCCCTATAGGCGGCCTGGCATTGTTGTGAAGGAGAATGAATAACATCGTTCTCATCTACGAAAATGACACCTTGGAAACCTTTTCACTGCTCTCACTTAGACCATGTTTCCATGTTTCGAAATATTGTGAGTCTTTCGCTCGCTGTCTGAACCATTAACTTTATTCTACATTTTGTACAATATTACATCATATTACATCAGATATTTACGTATAGCACGTGTAATTTTTTTTTTCTGATCGCATCTCGTGCTTACCACACAGTTTTAAAATGCACTCATAATGCTAAAAAACAATTTCATCAGTTTCGCAACAACCTATACCAAATTGACTTGCTGTTTTCATAAGCCGTTCTTTATCTCATAAAGTAGGGAGCATAAAAATTGGCAAAATTGCAGTATTTACATAATGTTAAAGTGCCTGTAAAATAATGACCTTACAACATGCAAAATGGGTTCATTATAAACGTAGGTAGGGCAGGTATATCGCATTGAAGCCATATAACTAACGCAAGGTTGTTGCATAGTTAAGTTACGGATAATATGAGCAATGGAGCAACAGAATAGAAACACACTCCGAGTTCGTTGGGAAAGTGGCATCAGAAATAGACAGGAGGCCAGTGAAAGCTCAGGTATACCTTTGAGAACATGTTAACGAATAATGAAGAAATTAGATTCAGGAGAAGACATCGAACGCAAGGCTGGATCAGGTAGACCCAAGATACTAGAGGCTAATGATCGATGCCGTATTGAACTCCCCGGACTTGAGCTGATCAAAAAATGGTGGGGACTTAGTAAATGTGCTCTTGCCAAACATGGCCCAACAGATTTTAACGTCTGGTAGAAGAAACGTGGGACAATAAGTCGTTTGATCTGTGGAGTCGTTTTTCGATGGCATGCCCGGCAGATTGCAGGAGTGCTTGCAAAAACAAAGAGGGAAGATCAAGATATGATTTTGTAGCACACATTATTGTCAAATGTTGCCGGTACATGACGATACCTTGCTTGTATGGAGTCATATTTCCTTATATTAAAACGCTTGTTTTGGTTCTTGCCAATTTTTATGCTCCCTACTTTACATACTATTTCCATCTCTTATGTTTATAAATGGTTTAGAATATTCTTGTTTGCACCGAAAGCGATTGGTAACGATCTGGATAACATGAGTGATATTCTCGGAAATAGCGTATTGATTCCTTTAAAAAGAAAAAAAGAATGAAACCACTTTTCCACAAATGTACATTTCGACAAGTATGTCATCTTTTTCAGCGTGAATATCTTTTGCAATCTTGTTAGTATTGCTTCCTTCTTTGATGCTGGTACATCGAGAACTGGTTGGTCATTGTAGTACATTATAAAATATCTGGGTCATTGTACTGTTTTTTTTAATGAAGTTTAAAGAGCCTTACAATACGTATGTATGTATTTCCGTTATTTCTTCCGCTATGTACTGTAAGGCCTCTTTAAACTTCAGTTTCATTTGCAGTTTCAGCTTCCGCATATCAGTTACGTCGTTTTATCGATTTTTTTTAAATCTTTTAGTTTCCTCCGCTTTCTCTAAATTAGGTTTTATTTACTTAAGTGTTCTAATTTTGAAATTAGAATTTTATACATTTTAAAGGGAAACTCTAGCTGATCGGGATTCCTTTTTTTCGTTCATGTCGGAGAAATTGTAGAGAAAATAAGCGAGAAAATTAAATAATTAATTAGAAATAAATCTCTGGGGATGTGGTTACTTACTGTGTGAAGTACTTGTTTCTCTCTTATGAACATTTCAGATAAATATGCATTTACTTGGAATTTTCTATCGACCACTTTCAGGGGAATAAGTTGCAACTTTATAAAACCTTATGCTGCTTAAAAGAACTGAAATTTTTCTTTTGAATTTTGCATTCCGTAAGGATATTTGTCAAGTTAAAGAGGAGCCAAGATAACGGTTAAGTAATGTTAAATCAATAGCATCTTCAGTATGCACGATTAATTTTTTATATTTAAAGCAGATACACGGAACGACTAACCTTTCAAAAATGTAAGCAATCAATAGTATTACAGATATTCTGTAGTGTAGAATATATTGAAATTTTGAGATATATTCACCAGAAAATTTATTAGGAACCCCCTTAACGCTCCATGTGCCTGCAGAATTGCGTAGATTCTTCGAGGTGCTTGGTCCAAGCCGCCAATATGGTAATCCAAAAATATTCAATAGTGATGACCGTTTATGTCGGATCGCCCGTTCCAATTCGTTCTAATGATGAGGTTGAGCTATAGATTTTCTTACTCTAACTTGACACTGATGAATCAGTTACGGGGTGTAAAAATCGGTTCTGATGTTCACTCGCCTTATCTTGTAGTATTTCTGATTGGCTTTGAGGCTCATGTGACACAAGTAACCACTCAATGGGAGCATTTCTTTCATTCTCTTTTCCGCAATAAGAGGAGAAGGTGATAACTATTGCTGCCGTCCTGTTAGCTTCATTTTAGGGGCAGCTACTGCGCGCATGAATATATTTCAGGAATTCATGCGGTCTAGTTAGCCTCGTTTGCGCATAATATAAACAAGTTAGAGTGAAAAAGTGTACTGGCCACGTCTGCAATGTCTGCCGTGTGTTCTTCGAACCACTCGTTGACAATTTGGGCTTGTTGACACGGAGTACTGTGCGGGAACACAATGGCCATATAGGGAAGCATATGGTCAGAGATGATGTTTAAGAACCCATTACCAGGCAGTGCCAAGATAATATTCTTCAAACCAACATATCTGCACACAAAATTTCAGACAGGAAAGGCCCATTGCTATCATATGACTTACGCCAGCCTTTGAAATGCCCTTCGCAATTGGAAACGAGACTCATCAGACCAGGCAACCCTTCTCCAGTCGTCCACAGTCCATTTTTGATTGTTACCCAGTGGAATAGTTTTCTCTTGTTCTATTCCAGTAGAAGAACCCGACGAGGGCCTATGCAAGGGTTCAACTCCAGTTACTACGAAATGCCCTCCACAGATCCAACCTTGTATTGCACTGTATGTTGGTAAATTCAAGCACGCCGGTTGTTCTTTGATAAGCCTGGACATTCTTCGCTTATCCCGATCCTTTATGGCCCATGAAACTTCGCAAATGTACTTTTGATTGGTAGTTTTTCCTTGATCACAGGCCGGCCAGTTAGCCGAGAGGGCTAGGGCGTAGGCTTTCTAGTTCTCAATTTCGCCTGGTCGTGGGTTCGAATCCCGCCGTGGGCGTGGATGTTTGTGTTTGTCCCGGGCTGCGTACAGATATAACTTGTGTAAAAGGCGCAAAATGACCTTAGTAGTCGACGCCTAAATTTCTAGAACCCCCCCCCCTCTTGATCACGGCAACAGTGGTTTATGAAAAGTCTAAATGGCGTCACCACTGTTTTCTTACGCAATACCTGCTTTTCTGGGCCCACTGTCACACCACGTTCAAAGTTTATTAAGTCTTTTGCTGTGATAAGTCTTTTAAATGCTCATGCTACGGTTGGAATTGAGGTAAAGGTGCATCACGATATTCATTGCCCCCCCCCCTCTAAATTCCATTTGAGATCATCTGATCATACAAACGATGCAAAGATCCATTTGGACATCGTTGGGAGGGTTTCTAATAAATAGGCTGGTGAGTGTCTGTCATCTCAAATAATCCTATAATCCGCAAGTAATCCATACAAACTAAACGCATTCACACATACATTATTCATGGCTTCACGTTAATATAAATTTCTTCCATCAGGCTCCTGCTCAATAAATTACCAGGAACAGACTTGATAATGGACCAGATATTTTTCAAATTTATGAATTCAATAACGGAAAAGGTTTATACTTAACGTTCAGGAAATGCAAAAGTATTAGCTTTGAGTTAAACATAGAGCACATAAATAATGAAAATTTTATGCCAGAAGGGCTTTATATTTTCTGCTCATTTAAACTTCATAATGAAATTTTTAAAGAAAATTATAGTCCGTTACGCTTTAGGAAAAAAAACATTTTTCTAATAGACTCTATGTATGCATTGTTCAACTTATGTGAAAATGAAAGGGATTTTCGGGAGAAGAGCTTCCTCTCCGTTCGTCATTACCTGAAAGCCATCGTAAGTCCACGATCCCAACTTCAATTTGCAGGTCTGGTCATCGAAAGGGAAGTAAGTGACGTCGACGGGGCACGTGGATCGAAACTTGGTGGGCGGGGGCCAGAACACGTTGCCGTCGTGCCTCACCATCGCCTTGCTTGGCATGTAGCCACGCGTGTAATCGTCGGCGCTACGAAAATCGAGGAATACAAGATTAAGAACTTCAACTCAACAGCCACTTCTCCAACCCCTTCCTCTTGGAAACACGTTCCATGCAAGAGTTAAGGGAAGAAGAAGAGTTAAAGGAGAACTAAGAATAATGTGACAAATGTTACTAATTAAATTAAAGTGAAAAGGGATGTTATTGCTGTAGTTTAATAACAGTAACATGAGATGTTTAAAGAAAACAACCACATACGTGTTATCTTAAGACAGGGTGACTCAAAGTTTAATATCCTTATTCAAAGTACTCTGAGAGGAAATCAGTGGGCGTAACAACTTCAAACTTAGCTGGTATGCGTCTCAGATTAATAAAAATTAGTTCAAGAAATGATCGATAGGGGAAGATGTGGCGGTGCGAATTTCATCTAATGAATTCCTATCTCTTCAAACCGATGAACCATTTTTTTCAGTGGGCCTTTTCGCGATGATTTCAAGCGCTTGTATGTGCTGACTCAGTCGAATTCTGTTACTAAACGACCTTCCGACGCATATGCAAATTTCGTCATTAGGTGCCGATCGCAGCGCTGCTTCTTCCTCTATCGATAGATTTTGACCTAATTTTTTATTGCACTGTTCGTTTCCCCATATCTGTCTGAAACAGAGTCTAAAACCTATACCAACCAACCAGTTTCCTCATCAAACTACTTTAAATAGGGATACAGTAAAAATGTCTATAACGACCACCCATGGGACCAAGCGAAAGTGGTCGTTAAGTTCAGGTGGTCATTATATACAGGTTCAATCAAAATATTTACAAATCAACAACATGATTAAAAACAGATATGTCTATGTTTCTAAGATACTTTGTTTGCATTTACTCGTCTTCCTTGTAAAAATTAAATCTTGAAAATGTTTTTCGAGCACATCCAGGGTGTTTTTATAAACTCCGACCGGTCGCCAACTGCCTCAGGGTGTTCTGGTTAGTGGTGCGGATGAATCTTTCAAGCGGGCGATTCTGTCCGTTTGTGCTTTTAGAACAATTTTGATGATGATTATTTGAAACTGAAATTGAAGCTTCGTCATTAGCAACTACGATTACGATTAAAAACATTTGATTTTACTCTTGGAGTCTGGTTTCTATGAGCGAGCGGCCATTATATTTAGACAGGATTTACGCAATCGCACTCAAACGGTTGCGAACGGTCGGACTTTATGGGAACACTCGCAGTGATTTTAGAGTAAATTTGCTTCCTCAAAGACAGAGCTGAGGTATTAAACTATATCATTATGCTAAAAGCATTGGTAATTAACAGTTAGGTTAGGACCTGATTAGTTACGTGAATGGTCGTTATAGACAGATTTAAGTATTGGTCTAGATACATAGGAGATCGAAAATGCTGATCGCTAGTCACGTTAAACAGGTCGTCATTATGCTAATACGTAGATTCCCCATATAATTTTCTGCGGAATTAAGCAAAATTATAATACATAGTGGTCGTCAAGCTCAGGTGGTCGTAATATACAGACAGTCGTTAGCACAGGTTTTACTGTACTCTGAATCATCCTTTAATACATTTTCTTAAGTACTTTATCAAAGATGGTCAGATATCTGAGTCGAGTTCGAATCCCTGCTGTGGACATGGGTGTTTTTATTTGTCCCAAGGTTCTAGATGTCGATGCACCCAAAAAAAAAACAAAAAAAAAAACAAAACAAAAAACCTAACAAGTCAACCAATTAAAAAAATCAATCAATTTCCGAAGAAGAATTAAGTCGCAAGATTTCAAATGCTAACTACAGCGTGGACGTAAAGTCAGGTACTATTTTAATGAAATATATTGAAATTAAGTATAATTTAATTACATAATAGAAGATTAGTAATAATTGTTGCACGGATATTTATAGAAGATTTGACTTCTATCATTCACTTATTCTCTGATATACAGAATTACTGCCATATGGGTCTGCCCTGCTTCTTCATCTTAAGGGGGTCAGCAAAATAAAACCGGATAAATCTAACCATTTTCATTAAAATAGTTACTGGGTTTATATCCATCCTGTATAATCCACTTGATCTTAGATTCACTGTGGAGTCAAAATCTCCGCGTCATAACAATAGTGACCTATGGTTTACGTTTAAGGTGGAAAAAGGTTTCCTTTAGAAGTCCACATTTAGCCTGTACAGAAAGCCAATTGTTAAAGCTATTTAAAATGAAATATCGTATGCACTATACAAGAGATACATGAAAAAAAAGTTTACTAGAATATCTTGCTTCACTCAGATTTAAGTTTTATTAGATTTTTATGATTGGCAATGTCTTGACGCAGCAGTACATTATGTTAAAATTAATCATTTCCACAGTTCATTTTGAGATGGCTGTCATTAGATATTTTACCCGCCCGTACACTATTATGTTAATTAGACGTGAACGAAAACGTTGCGCAAAATCATATACTTTGTTCTCTCTGGAATAGGAGCACCAGGAAATTTCTATTGAAATAACTGGTCGCAACGTTCATGAGGTTTTCACTCAATATTCTTCAATCTTCAAGATATTGAAGGGAACTCATGGCTTGTGCTTGCACGCTGGCAAGTGCTCTTAGACCGTGTTCACCTAGGCTACTTAGACATTCCACAAAGCACAGCACTCAAGGTTTTCTATTGTTTTAAAATAAATAATTTTAATAGAGTTCGGAGATTTCGATTCGACGAAGGGGTTTTCCTCTGCCCACATGAACACAGGATTTTGAACTTAAAAAATTCTCGGAGTTGGACAATTGTATACCCTGTGGTGCTGAAGAATGATCTATAATTTACGAAAACACTGGTTTAAGCAAAGGCATCTTGAAAAAATAACTAATCTTCACGAGCATATGGATCTATTCAAGAATTCCAAACTCATTTAGAAATTTTTACAACCGCTTCGAAAAAAAGAATATGTTTACGGATGGGGGGGGGGGGGGCAGGTTTGAAAACAGCGTTCGGCAACAGGTACCACAACTTAGGAGATCGCATGCTGAACGAGTTCATCAATAAAACATTCGCCGCAGAAATTGCTTGAAAGTGCTCAAAGGGAATGGAATACATGAGTTCAAAAAATAAAAAAGCAAAAATGCAAAAGGGCTTTTGAAAATTAAAATTTATTTCTTCATTTCTGACGGAACCATTAAATTAATAAAAAAAATAGCATTCAGACATTCGCAAGCACAACCGAAAAATAGCAGCAATATAAACTTAAATTTTTAACGTTATTTTCTGGTAAATTCTTTAAACGTGATTGCCGACGCTGCGATTGTTTTTTCGTTTTTCTATCAAGATAAATTGGATTTCTCCAATTTGAGATCGACGTTTATTTTATTTTTTTTTTACACTGAAGAGTTTGTTCTGCCATTGGATGCCTTTGATCAGAAAATTCCAATAATAACAGCAGATGACATAAGAAAATAATATCCGGACAATAAAAACTTGCGTCCTCTTCATCTGTGATATCAACTGTTGACGGCCATATCAATAAAGAACAACATCATCTGAAAAAGTACGCTCCAGGAAACCTTAATAATAGCTAACTTCAGAACAGGTCAAATGATTTTCGTTCCTATCGTTTCTTCAGTTGTTGCAAATAGCCAATTATTCTGCGTTAGCTATATCGTCGCGACACACTTTAGAAAATTTCAGAAATATTCGTCTTTAACAAGGAGTTAAAAATAACTAAAACAATGTTTAATAATGGAAAATATACTGAGTGGCCAGATTATTATGAACACCTGACGCTTATAGGCCCCATAAGCATGAGTACAACCTTTCAAGAGGGTGGGGGCAGTGCTATGGTTTCGGTCATGTTCTCCTGGCATGATATGGGCCCATTAATTTTTGTAGAACAACGTCTGAATAGCACAACCTACCTAAGTACCGATGCTGATCAAGTTCATCCTATCGTGTTGATGGCGTATCCCAATGGAGATAGCTTTTCTCAACAAGACAATGCGCCATGCCACGGTACTCGTATTATGCAGGAGTGGTTTCAAGAACATGAGGGAGACTTTAACTTGCTTAGGTGGCCCTCGCAAAAATTTATAATAAACCCATAGGTTTACTGCTTGAATAAATATTGCGGGCGTTATTCTATGAAATACGAGGTGCGTTCAAGTTCTAAGGTCTCCTAATTTATTTTTGAAAAACTATTGATCCTAGAACGCTGAAACTCCCGTGATTTTTCCACATAGTCAACCTTTTCCTGTAGACATTTTTCACAATGCTGACGCCATGATTGGTAGGCCGCCGCAAATGCTTCTTTAGGAACTAATTTTGTCTACTGGAAAATCGCTTAGCCAAGAACGGAATAAAGCTTCTGCTCATCGAGCGGCTTTTCAGTAGGCAAAACAGACCACTATAGAAGCGTTTGCAGCGGCAATGCAATCGTGGCGTCAGCGCTGTGAAAAATGTTTACAGGCAAAGGTTGATTATGTGGACAAATGACGGGAGTTTCAGCTTTCTAGGGTCAATAGTTTTTCAAAAATAAATTAGGAGACCTTAGAACTTGAACGCACCTCGTATAACTCTTTAATTAGTTGATACTTAAAAAACAGTATTTGCCAGAGTTCAACGGCAAACGCATGAACGAATATTTACATTGATTAGCACAATACGGAGTTATTTTGTTAAAGGTTTAAAGGATTTTAAGTTCTGAATTTTCCTAATATCTACACGTCTCCAAATCAAATAAAATTAATTAAAACTGATTTTTTTTCAGTGATTTCTGAGATGGGAAGATTTTTCTTGGAATTCTGCCGGATAGTCTCCCTTCTTGGACTTCTGGCGGTACTTCTCACAAAGTGAAATCTTTTGTGTGTGTGTGTGTGTGTGTGTGTGTGTGTGTAAGTGTTTGCCTTCCACTTTGAAATCTAACCAATTAACGCTTCGTCGAGACTCCACCATCCGATTCTAAGAGAAGCAGACCTTTGTGCGATCTTAAAATAGATAACATATTCCTGTGCAATCAATAATTTCCTTAATTAAAGTAATCACCTAATTCTTGAGCTCACAAAATCTTAATAAGAATTTTATTTGCTACTTGATTCTTGAATTTAATTAAGACAATTCATTTTGAAGCGTCAAGCATTCCTCTACCATCCACGAGAGTCTTTATTCACAGCCCTCCAAGATTACTTCAAAGGTGTATTTATTTATAAGCCTAAAGATTTGGATCTTTCTTTTCTTTGTTTGGTTAATGGAATAATGATCTTTGTTTTTCTATTAATTCGTATGTAAAGCTGATGGAGAATTTAAATTAATGCCATTAAAAATTAAAAAACAAAATCCTGATTTTGGTGGAAGTCCTTCTAGTGCTATTAAATTTAAGAATTATTCGACTATTTATGTTCTTGGGTTTCATCTATGCTAGCTGGTAGGACTTTTTGTTTGTATGGTAAATGTTATAATTCTGAAATTATTGGTCGAATTTCTTCTGTTAAATTCTAATAAACTATTATTGCAGCTCTCTATCAATAATTTTATTACGAGGGGCGTTCAAAAATTTTACCTGCACTTTATTTTTTATAAAGTCAGGAAACTACAGAAAAAAACCCCCACACACAAATGTTTCTCAAAGAACTCTCTTTGCTTCTCTACACATTTTCCAAGCGTTCTGGGAGCATCTGGATACCGGTTCTGTAGAAATCTTCAGGCTGATGTCGAAAACACGTCAGGACAGCCTTTTTCACTTTCTCATTGGAGCCGAACCTCTGCCCTCCCAAGAACTCTTTCAATGGTCCAAAAAAATGATAGTCGCAGGGGGAGAGATCCCGGCTGTGTGAGGATGTGGTAAGATGTCCCATTTCAGTTCCGTCGGTGTGTCCATAGTCAGTTTGGCTATGTGTGTGGTCTGGCATTGTCTTGCAGAAAACAAACACCACTGGTAAGGACTCCTGGTCGCTTTTTCCTTAGTGCCGGCTTAAGGGACGTCGTTCTCAAAATGTTCGACGTTCTTCCAGAAAATCGACAGGAATGATACCCTTAATGTTCCAGAATACAATCGCCATTACTTTCGTTGCCGACGGTGTCATCTAGAATTTCTTGGGTCGTGGTGAGTCAGTGTGTCGCCACTCCATGCTCGCAAGCTTGCTTTCAGGAGTATGGTGATGAATCCATGTCTCGTCGGTGGTCACAACACGCCTTAAGCCTTGTTCAGCACGATGTGGGAGCATATCGCGATGAAATTTTTTCCATGCGTTCACACACCATCGCAGTAGAATGAGGTCAACAACGCGATTGTTCTTTGCTGCCTAGTGGCAGGATTATGTATTACCCAGAGACTGTAGAGATTTCTCCGACTGTCTGTGACATTACCCTTCGTTTACTTCTTTCACCATACTCGTATACCCGTAATATTTCGTATTGATTTTGCATGTTATTAAGAATTTGTATTTTACTGATAGAATAATGTATTTAATGCAAATTTTCGAGCAATAAATTTACTTCTTACCCATAGCCTGTTTACTGATATTCTTGGGTCAAGTATTTTATTTTGTTTTTGACTTCTTCCAGCTGTCTATTAAATCCACAATTGCGTAATTCTTTTCTAATTTTTTCCAATGATTTGAACTATTAATACTGCTGTAGTATTGATAGTTCAAATCATAGATTTTTTTTCATATACTGTGGCATTTCGTTTCGCCCTCTTCAAATCGTGCAGATGATTAGCCCACAATTCGATCAGATTCAGTGTCTCCCAGAGACCGTTAAAGTAAGTTTTCAAACGTCTCTTGTGTCTCCACTTCGTTTCAAGTTTCTTTCTTTTTCGAAGTAGAACTGTTATGTTCCCTATTTAAATAATAGCAATTACCATAACACATAAGAAAATAGTGCACATTATTTATATAAAAAAGGATTATTAAATTTTATTTACATCTGCTGGTTTTCCTTAGATTGGGAAAGAGATGCCGTCTCATGAGTGTATTCATTGCGAACTTTCTCTTTCAAACGGTTGGCGCCAAAAGTTGCCATGGAGATAGGAAAGGGATGCCATAGCAGTGACCTTCAACAACCAATCAGAGCTCAAGAAAAAGGATGGCCAGAGCAAATCCTGTTTTAAAAGATGGCGCTTTATTTACAAGGATCTTTGTTTGCAAATCCTGTTTTAGAAATGCGATCAACACATCTGGATGTTCTCCCACTATCATCGTGTTTTTGGCCTAGTTTCGGCCGAAGTCCCGCCTCTCATCGCGATCATCACTACCGTCTGAACAAGGCTTTAGGAAGCTGTCACCTTCCCTGTCCTATCGCTGCAGCAGCATGGAACAGATTTCCACCCAAGTGGTTTTGTTGAAATTCTCGGACATGAATCCGCCTGTTGTCCCTTATCAGCTCATTTGTTCGTGCGATGATGCCATTGACAGCAGTTGCTGGCCTTGCCTTATGAGGTTCACTGCCGGTGGATTTTTCAAACTTTTGGCATCAAACAAAGACGGATGATCGAGACAAACATGACAGACAAAACATGACTGTCTTTGAAGTCTCTGGTGAATTTCAGATGCTTTCACACCTTCGTTGCGGAGAAACTTGATGATTATTCTTTGTTCCACTTTGGCCGACACACCGCCATATTGTTTAAACATTGTTGCCATTCCAACAATGAAAGTTTAGATTTTTACAACAATGAAAATTACAAAAAATAAAGTCCAGGTCAAATTTGAATGCCTCTCGTACTTGAACTTTCTCGCCGAATAGGTGTTATACCTAGACTTTCAAACTTCTTTTCTTGCAATATTGTTTTTTTTGGAAATTGTACCAAATCAAGGTGGCACCCAAACTCTTTTATTGTTTACCTATTTGGTACACTGGTAATAATTACCTCTTTAAGACGATTCTCACTCTTCACAATAGATTCGTAAAATACTGTATGTAACTAATCCACATCGTCTAAATCGCTTGACTCATCAGACTGAAATGACTAATTTGGACGGAATTGGAGTTTCCCTAATTGACAACATTGAACAAAACCATCTTCTCAAAGGTGATATCAATGCTCCGGGTCTTCTTTCACGCTTTGGACTTACTGCCCTCTCTCTTGTGACTGATGCTTACAGGACTGAGATTGCTATTATTGGCCCTGCTTTTAAATTGTCTTCTATTTTTAATAATGATAACATACGGCTAAATCAAGATAGTTTTGGCTGCACTTACTAACCCTATTTTGGGCTTTCTGTCTGTTGAGGAACAGCTTCTGGATTAATAGGCTTTAATATTCTTTATATTTTCATCTTATCCAAGCTGGTACAATCAGAAAAAAGTTTAATTTTTAACCATTTCTATATCATCATCATAATCTACCACCACTACAATTTTCAATGCCGTCTTTATAAAAGGGATGTTGGTGGTGATGCAAAGAAATCCGAGGGCCCATTTATGACATCAACATTTTGGAATATTTTTCCCATAAAGAATGTGCTGCAGAGATTTGAACAAATGAATCCGGTGGTACAATTTCCGGGGAATAAGATGGATGAGGCAAAACTCAGCCAAACTCTGATGTTTCGCTGGTTCAGTTTTGGCAAGTGAGGGCCTTGTTGTCAGGTTAAAGCCGAGATGGCAGCCAAACCCCCTTCCCTATCTGTTTAAAGTGCTCTTGAACAGTATATCGATGTTTGGATAATTCTTCGGTTGATGACGAGGATCTGCACGCAGCTGGTCATTGTCCAGCTCTAGTGGGGTTCCTGCATGAGGAGCATCAGAGGCGTCAAATTGGTTGGTTGGTTTGGTTTGTTTTGTTTGGTATATTAATGTCCTTTTCAACTGCTATGGTCATTTCAGGACGGCGTTATAGGGGCCGCAAATTTTGCCTCGCAAGGGTTCTTTAACGTGCAGCCGGCAAACGACTACACGGGACCAACGGCTTTAGTTCCCTTCCGAAGGAAGTGCGTGATCTCAGGATTTCCCCCTGAAAAATCCTCGTCGTCCTCGGCCGGGATCGAACCCGCGTACTCGGGCATCAGAGGCGATCACGCAACCGCTGAGCCACCGAGGCCGATTCAAATTGCTCGACCGGAATTTGCTGCGGACATTTAATGCATACAGATAAGCAGTGAACCATTTTTTTTGGTGGCCACGATTGCATTGTTTCGCTTGTGACTCTCCTCGGGTTTTATATCACGCAAACCTGAAAGACAAACTATAAAGTTACAGTAGAATAGATAATTCACTTAAACAAAAACTTAATTTACGTTGAAAGTACATAAACATCTCGACACGACAAATGTAGCTCACAAAAAACAATACTTTCTAGTCACCCCTAATACAAAATGATTGAAGAAGAAACTAAAACCCAGATGAGTAAGGCAAGAATAAAAATTTGTTTTATTACAAACAATAAAAGGCGATTTTTTTTTACAAACAAAATTAGAATTAACTTCATTCACTTCTGTGTTGCGATGATGAATTTACTAATTTTTATATAGTTCGCGATTTCTTCAGCTCACGTTGAAATTAATTTATCGTAGCCATTATTCAGCCTACAGGGTGGCCCACAAAGGACTCTCTGATTTTAAGAGTAAATATCTCGGAAACAGAGATCGATGGAAAAATGAAACAAGTGGTATGTTTATTTCGAAAGCCGTAAAAATCTGATACGGAAGTTTCAAAATGAGCGTAAAAATCTGATTCCGACAGGTGGTGTTGTACTCAGATTACTGAAGAAAGTGGATGAAGTCATGTATTCCGTAGAACAATGTGTTTTTCTGATACTTGAGTACCACCGGTTAAATCGCTGCGAAAGTTGTACATTTTGAATCGATTGCGATGTGATTGCGATGGCTTCTTGCAAAGAACAGTTGCTTGCCTATTTCCCGGACTCCGTACTGCGATTACAATTTTTGAAACTTTCGAAATAAACATACCACTTGTTTCATTCTTCTATCGAGTTCAGTTTCCGAGATAATTGCTCTTAAACTCAGGGAATCCTTTGTGGGACACTCTGTATGTTGTCAAATGATGAATTTTATGTACTTTTGTTGGGTTATACCCTCTAAATGCTAATAAAATAGGGCCTGTTGAGAATATTCTAAATAGATTTAACAGTGAATCATTGGAGCAATTTTTTTCATGTAATTAGAATTACGAAGCTGACTCAGTGACTCAATTTATTTCAGCGTCATTCATCCTATTATTTCTTTCCTTAATGATTTAGACTGCTATTAGTGCCTAGCTTACTTTGAAGTGTAGGTTATCTTTAAACATAAGAGATACTCGTATATTACAATAAAACGTCAGGCTGCAAAATTTTATAAAAGACGTCTTCAAAGATGCACTGGAGTCCAATTGAGAGAATATCATCAAGAAGACCCGAAGGTTATAAATTCGATGGGGGTAGTTTTGAGAATATAGCAGTCTAATAAGTGCACGAAATTTGTAAATATATTATTCTTTAAGGATAATTTACATATCAAGCGATAAATTTACCAGAATTAACTAACGTCTTCATTAATTAAAAATGCTGCACTTTAGGACGATAAACGAAACAATTTTAAATTGATGGCAATTTCTAAAGATTATTTCTCAGTCCTCTAAAGAGAGATAACACGCCATAAAGAAATTTTTGTAATTAATTTCAAGTAGTTATTTTTCTTCTTCCTCTTTTTAAATTTATGTTTACGAGCACGGTGCTTGTGTATTGCATTTTGTGTTCAGCAAGTACCCTTCATTCAATTTATTCAAAGGGTAATAAAATTATGCGTTTTTGTAATTATATAGATCTTTATTAGGGGTGCGTTAAAATGCACAATTTATTATTATTATTATTATTATTATTATTATTATTATTATTATTATCGTCCCCATTCCCTTTATGCAGTTTCATTCCTAATTATTTTGCCATTGAAGATTGAGGCCTAATTCCAATTACCAAGCTGTAGAGCTCTGTCTAATTAGTCTAATTCCATCGACAAAAGCACACTTTATTGGGTCCAAATTAAGAACTGGTATTGCAGGAAAGCTGCACATTTTATTGCCAACCAAATATTTTTTATAATTACGACGGTATTTATGTTGAAATTATCTTTTTTGTTTTGAATTTTGTTTAGGTACACGAAATTTACTTTAATTTTTATCAATTAAAAGTAAGCAGGACGGCTTTCCTGCAACACCAGTTCTTAATTCAAAGCGTCCGTGTGCGCGATTGATGACAATTTAGTCTTTCAGTTTGAAGTAATTGCTTTTGTCGATGGAGTTAGACTAATTAGACGCTGCTCTACAACTTGGCAGTTGGAATTAAGTCTCTGTCTTCAAAAGGAAAAGCGTTAAGGATGAAATGGATAGGTATAATAAAAAATAGGGTGTTTTAATGGACCCATAAAAATAAAGCGAATGGAGGTATATTTCCTGAACATCATGTATATTAAATATTTATTCTACATGCGATCTCCACAAAAAATATGATAAATTTATTAAAAATCGAAATTGCATGATAGATAAAATGTACATAAGGTTATGTATGTACTTTTATATGAACTTGTCATGCAATTAAATTCTTCTTAAACGATCCATTTTCAGGCTCATTTTTTAAATGAAATGACCTTCAATTTTTCTTCATTTATATTATGCAGTATTTATTAAAAAAAAATTGAAAGTCTGGATTTTTTATTTGGATTTCTTATTTTTCATTATGCGCTTAAACTATAATCAATATTTATTATTATTTTTTTTTTGCTTTGGTTAAATTTTCCTGTGTCTGAAAGTGGCAAGGAAAAATTATTATTGCTAAAAACATTAAATTAAATCATTTTTGATATATTAAAAGCAAGGAGGAAGCAAAATATTTTAAAAATATAAAACTTAATTACATGCTATTATCTATATTTTTAAAGAAACTGAATTACTTTTCAAAAAGTCTATAAAATAAAAAAAAATTTTAAAAAATACAAAAATAAATTGAAACAAGATATAATTGTCATCACTTTTATATAAGGCTTCTCTTCTTTTTATTTTTACATTTAACTGATATTCGTACTTCACAGATGTTCATTTCATTCTCATATTATACATCTTGTGCCTTCCTTCCAGACTTTCACTTCTACCCACTGACATGTCCTTGAAGTTATTTTTTATATTAGTTTTGTTTTTCTTATTTTCAATTAAATTTTTATTGATTTTTGATTTAGATAAATTTAAATCTATTTTTGGTATATTTTGTTTATTTATTTTTCATTTTTTGGAATAGTTATTTGCAAAAGGTAATCGATTATCTTGTTTCTAGGTTGTTCTCCAATTTTTATAAATTGTTTCTTTGTTTTCAAAGCTCTCTCTAAAAAGTTTGAAATGATTATCCATTCAGCGTACATAAATTCCATTTTTATTTAATCTGCATTTTAAATTTTCTAAAAATTTTGAAATAAAACAAGGTTGTCAAGGATTTTTGATTAAAAAACCACAGAGCAAACGAGGGGTGAAATTGTATAATTAATTTAATAAAATTCAATCAGAATAATATGAGTTTCTTTGAATCAAAGAGACTGCAACTTGATAAATAAAGAACAGTAATTGATCTTTAGTCCAGTTCATTAGCTGTATCCTTTAACAACTTTCGTCGTGGCTCATTCTGAGACTAGCAAAGTCGTTCACTTGAAGTCAATGAGGAATGCTGCAAGAGGTAAGTTCCGAACAACGTGAGGGATTGATTGGTGGCAACTCAGAAAGCGGCAACCTATCCAGGTAAGTCGACCGTGGTGGGAGAACGAGAGAGGATGGTCCCGAGTCCAAGCGCGGACTTTCGTCAGGGCGCCCCGCGCGAATACTGGCTATGCTATTGAATGGAACGATCACTTCTACCGCCTCCACTTTCCACGGGAGAATGTAAGTGGGGTCGTGCTTTGAAGGGCGTATGGGTTCCGTACGAAACGTTCTCGGGACGAATGTGGTGGCGAGCTTAACCCTCCTCGGTCTGTCGCTTCTGATGAAGGGCTTGAATGGGATATCATATACTCTGCTTCTTCTGCGGATCTCTTCGGCTCCTCGTCGTCTTGAAGCGCGAGTCCCAATGGCACAATGGGTATGTTATCCGAAGTTGAAAGGCACTTAATCAAAATGTCATTAGATTCCTTACAGTCTAACTCGGAATTATAATTTAACGACTGAGACAGCTTACGGCCATGTCGAGGTCCAGATTTGATAGGCTCGTGTTCCTGTCGGGCCTTGCATGGGCGCTCCGTTTTGCCTCGTCGGGGCTGGCAAGTATCCACGGGTCGACGGGTGAACTTTTGCCGGCTTCACTCTTAGTCGTCCTTGGGAAGCGCTCCTTGCTTCGGCAGCGGACTTGTTAGCTCTATTGGCGAAAAACACATTAGTGGAATCATTATCATAATGTGTCTTACTGTCTTTGAATTCTGCCGATTTCTCCAGCTGCTATGGCAAGGTCCTAGGTCACCTTTCCGATCTGGAACTGCGTCGCTCTTTACTCCTTTATCCATCCAATGGCCATCACTTACTGTCTTTCTCTTCTGGCTCGTGTCCTTCCTTTTATTTGCCTGTGGAGGATTCTGTGCCGATTCTGTGCAGTGAATCCTCCAATTGCCTTTCTTCTGCTGCTTCGCTCTTTTCCCCGCGGGTCCATTCCAATCAGGGGTGACAGCTTCTCTCCTTCTTCGTTTCTTCCATGTCAAATCATCGAAATTTCCGGCTCGGTGGCCAAGAGCGTTGAGGCGCAGGTCTTGCCGCTCTCGTAACCAGCGAGTTGCGGGTTCGAATCCCGCCATGGGCATGGATGTTTGTATTTGTCTATTTTCATCATCATCCTTTCATCCCAATCAGCTAGTCTCCTGGAAGGGGGAGATGCGAGCTGGAAATCCATCCATCCTCGAAATTATAATTTTCAACGGATCTTCCTTTCACCGGATCTGACAATGGTGAACATATATTTTTTGCTCTATTTATTATTGTCCTTTTCCTGCAAAACGGTTGAGCTGAAAAATTATGAGCTATGGTACCTTGCTACAAAATATTTTGCCAGAACAAACCTTGTTTTCTGATTTTATTTTCATATTTTCAAAAACATTGTTGTATTTTTGCTTTGCATGTTTGTTACATTGAAAATTTTAATGGGTGATTTTCATGTAGATAATTATTATTCTCTTTATGCTTTCATTTTTTACTATTTTTAATATGTCGTCTACATACATATCTCATAGTATGATTTAGTTTTTAAATTCCAGGTAATCTAAACATACATTTGCCATTATTGAAAAGAAGGGACACCCATAGATATTCCATGTTTTTTCTTCATATATTTTGTGGATGAATTGAAATTGGTTTATAGCTTTGTATTGGTGCTGTATGATCTATTTCTTAATTTATTCTTTATTAAGTTTAAAGTTTCTTTTAAAGCGTACAATATGAGAGAGCGAAATGGATATCCGCGAGCTAAGCAATATCAATTAAATATGAGGAACGAAAAGCTCATTTACAAAAGACGTTGTTTCAATTTGGTAAGTCTTATTGGTTTTACTTTACAGACATTTTGAAAAGTAATTTAATTTCTTTGAAAAGACAGCATACCATATCTCGATACCTACTTAACATTTTCGTAGCAATTACTATTTCTTTTTATCTTTAAAGTTAATATAATAAACTTAAAATTCGTTACCTGTTATAAAGGACGATGTCGGGAAGCCAGATTTTCTCACAGGGGACTCTCATCATTTCTATTCCATTGTACTCTTCAGGGTTCCACATAAGCAGTTCATCGTGCCACTCCTTAAACAAGGGGAGATAAAAATTTATTTTGTACAAAAATATTTGGACAAAAATTTGTATCTTATTTGGAAGTTATTATTGTAGTTTTCTTGCATAGAGTAAAGAACTCGTTTGTCTCTTAACCGGAGTAAAAGTGCTGCAGTCGCTTTTGTGATGCGGCAGCTGATGATCAATTATTCAGATATTCAGTTTTGATTGGATTAAGTTAAGATCTGAAGAACATTAAGACGAAATAAAAAAAAATTAGTCTGTCGAGTTGAAAGAGAAAAATGAAATGAAAGAGGATAAAAGTATTTTCAAACTTAATCGCCGACCGGAAAGCACTGAGCATGCTTAATGAGTAAAAGCTCTTGAATTTGAGTTATTCTCTTGTGTCAAATAATGTAATTATACAGGTTATTCATAAAAGATGGAGCAGATTTTAAATACTTATTTCAAATATTGTAAAAGACAGAAATGCATTCCGTACATCAAGTGTGTGTGTGTGATACCAACCGATAACACATGAAACGTTGAGTTGATGCAACTGTACCCACTGTGTAAGAATATTCCAATAACTTTTGATATTAGATGTATATGTTATTTGAGATCATTGAGGGCTTTTGTGCTCATCCTATATATTAAAAGTAAATCATGCATAATTTCAGTTAGATATTCTAAAAACAGCTTTCAAAGAAATGAAGTACCCAAGCTGAATCTTAGCACTTTAAAATTATTTATTATCCCATCTTCTTATTCTGCATGTAAACACAATGATCGCTTTCTCATACCGTCAAAGCTTTATCTTCTACCGGCATTTACTGTATGGCTGACAGGGTTAATGCAAAGGGTCTTGGCGATCATAGCCGCTGTGCTCTTAAATCCATCATCGAGGATCCGTCAAAAGTGGAGTCCCGATTCCCAGGCGGAGAACAGAGCGCACAACAGAAAAATTCACTACCCACCGCAAGGAGTAGGCTAGTAAGAATAACGATGACTGTCAAATTAATCACCTCTGAATAAGCGTAATAGAGCCATCAGATAGGCAGAAAATAATTGCATTAGGTATTTAAATTCTGTTTTAGAACACGAGCAGCTTTGAAATACAATATACGCGCTTTTCGGACAAAATATTTGAAATTTCCGCTCACATCACAAACATTATAAAAACTCGCTTAATATAACGGTATCCATGTTTTTAATTTACATATTTTATGAAAGAGAAATGCTTAGAAGTAATCTCCTAACACTTTTCATTTATCTGTCTTATTACATTTATTCAAAAAACAATAATAAAACTTAACGTTCACTTTTAACTAATTTACACTTGATTTTTTTAATCCATATTGCAAGAACTTTCCTGAATATATTCACGATAATAAAACTTAACATCCCTTTCATTCTATAATCTCATTAATATCTCTTTTCTCAACGTACTAGGAGGAAAGCTACTTAATAATAATAATCAGCTTACAATCCGAAAATAATCAGCTTTTGTTCTAAAATTGAAATGCCGGCCAGGTGGCCGAGAGGGCTAGGGCGTAGGCTTTCTAGTTCTCGAGTCCATCTGGTCGTGGGTTCGAATCCCGCCGTGGGCATGGATGTTTGTGTTTATCTCGGGCTGCGTACATATATAACTTGTGTAAAAGGCGCAAAATGACCTTAGTAGTCGACGCCAAAAATTTCTAATAAACCAAACCTAAAATTCAAATACAAAAAGTTCAAGTAGCTTACATTCCCATATGGCAAAGTTAAACAAATTAAAAATGGCATCATGTTACTGGTAAAAATATGTATATAAATATATTAAAGATTCAGTTTTTAAGTATACAGGGTACGGCAGGTATTTGAGGACAAAACAACGTCCGCAGGTAAAAGGAGCAGATACTTAAGATACCACAGAGCCTTTAATATAATTCACAGTTTTGTACAAAGGATTACAAAATACATATTGTTATTCAATAAAACCACCGTCCGCCCCAATGACAGCCTCCACACGCTGTCGGAACCGCTGGCAGGCAGCATTGAGGTGGGTCTTCTGGATTTCTGCCATTGACTCCACAATAGTTGGCCTGAGAGCTTCAACGGTGTTGTGTAGATGCTTGTTGGACTCCCTCTCAACGACGCCTCAGACGTAATAGTCCAAAGGATTTAGATCAGGGGAGCTGGGAGGGCCACATGTTGGGAGGGATGTGGTCATGAAGATTCGTGGTCATCCATGCTTGGGTGTTGTGGGCCTTATGATTTGGAGCACAGTCCTGTTGAAAAACATACGGCCTACCACGTGCTACAGCAGAAACCTTTTGCCAACACATCGGTGTAAGCAGCAGCGTTGACCCTGAGACTTTGCCGGAAGAAATGTGGACGCATTCGTCGCCTTCATTGTTCACGACGCCCAGAATCATTACTGCAGCTGGAAAATTCGTATGCATGACGGTTGGAACTTCCTGGGGGATTTGACACAGCCATCGATCATTTTGGCGGTTCCCTTCTGGTCTTGCACGAAGTTTTTCTCATCGGAGAAGAACCACAGCATTCTTGGTTCCTCCGGATGCTTCAGCTTGTTGATGAGGCGCTTGGCCCTGTCCAGTCGATTCTTCTTGGTTGTCTCGGACATGAACTCTCCCCTCCGCAACATATACGACCCCACACTTCGAATGGTGCATTAACCTCATTAACCTACAGCTCCCTGCCGAGTGCCCTTATGGACTTCCCAGGGTCCTCATCGATTGCAGCTTGGACGAACGGATGAATTCCGGCGTCCTGATACGGTCCGAGCGCTGAAACGGTTGGCACATTACCACTGGCAGCGTCCAGTTCTCCCCGAACTTTGAACACGAATGACTTTCAGGAATACAACAATCTCGGAGTCGTAGTGTCCTGCAGCCAAGGAGACGATGACAGCATGTCGCTTCATTTTCTGGGTTATCTTTAGATCCGCCATGTTTATCTGCCTCGTTTCGGAATTGTTAAACAGTATGACGTATAGATTGTTACCTCATACTCACGTGTTCTCACATACCTGCCACACACTGTACATGCAACAAACACGCAATGGGCTAAGTTTTAATCCCTTAAAACATTAATTTCTTTCTAAAATTAAGTATTTTGGTTTATTATCTGAACCGTATTTACCGGAATATATCCCGAGGGCTTTTTCCAGAAAAGTGATAAAAAAAAAAGCGATCTCGGGTTAAA
Source organism: Rhysida immarginata (assembly GCA_023313115.1). NCBI lineage: Eukaryota > Metazoa > Arthropoda > Chilopoda > Scolopendromorpha > Scolopendridae > Rhysida > Rhysida immarginata. The sequence continues at coordinate 528,167 of JAHWFO010023306.1, read as the reverse complement.
TTCGCGTGCAACAGAAAAAAAAATTATCGGTGCCAGTTTGTTTTTTTTTTTGTTTTTTTTTAGCGAACAGTCTCGCTTTCGTTATAATCCCAGGAGGGATGACATGCCAATTGCAGATATAAGATGTCTCTGTAAACAAGCCTTTAAGGATAATCTGAGATAGCTATATACATAATGGTTGTTGGATGATAAGCAACCGTTAACACCAACAAGAAAAATTAAAAAACCGTCTGATGCACAATTAGTTGAATGGATCTACATTGCATCAGACGGATCCTATCAGTAGCCAGAATAACCACCTTTCGCGGCGCGGACAGCTGCGAGACGGGCAGGAAGAGAGTCAATAAGGTTCTGGAAGGTATTGACAGGGATGTGAAGCCATGCCGACTCCAGTTCTGTGGCGAGCTGCCGTAGATTGCGCGGTGGAGGATCCATGGCGCGAACAATCCGATCGAGGTGGTCTCACAGATGCTCTATTGGGGTTAAAATCCGGGGATTTGAGGGCCAGTGGTGTACCGTAAATGCATCCTCGTGCTCTTCGAACCACGCACGGACACTGCGCGCTGTATGGCACGTCGCATTGTCCTGCTGGAAGATGCCATCGTGCTGAGGAAACACAATCTGCATGTAGAGGTGGACATGGTCCGAAAGGACAGATGCGTACTTCCATTGATCCATGATGCCTTCCAAAGATGAGTGCACCCAGGGAATGCCATGAAAACATCCCCTAGACCATAACGCTGCCTCCTCCGGCCTGGACCCTTGCGGCACGTGTTGCAGGGTGTTTGTTTTCTGACGCTGAACGCCGTAAACGCCATCGCCCATCGGAAAAAGCCACCTTTCGCCACTCTGTTACTGTCCAGTTGCGGTACTGGCGTGCAAATGTCAGTCTTTGTCGCCGGTGAATAGCCGTCAGCATTGGTGCACGAACCAGCCGTCTGCTGCGGAGCCCCATACGCAGCAACGTTCGCTGAACTGTCGTTGATGATACACGTTTGGTAGCCCCTTGGTTCATCTGGGAGGTCAGTTGGTCCACGGTTGCACGTCTATTGGCTTGCACGCGTCTCCGTAGCCGTCGTTCACCTCTGTCACCTATGGCCCGTGGTGCTCCACACTTGGCACGTCGCTGATTTTGGGTATTGCCATTTTGCCATACGCGAATAATTCACAAAACTAGCAGTTTCGAAAATACTGTCGCCCTTGCCTCGGTCATCATTGAAGACGACATTTTATGTGAGGAAGAAGATGAGGAAAAGTCTTGAAGTGACGAAGAAAGTGAATAACAAAATTACATATTTTTTTATTCTTTTTTTAAAATTTATGGTATTTAGTTTTGTAAATAAATTCTGTTTTGTAATATATGTGATATGTATCTTGATTAAATTTACTGTAAATATAGTGGCGTAGCCATGTCTATTCATTGAAAAAAGTCATGGGAAAATTATTTGAATATAAAAAAACAAACTGAGCAGCTTGAAACAAACAGTCAATTAGGAAAATGTGTAAAAAGCAGTAGAAAAAATTTGAGTTTCCAAAAATCAGAAGAAAATTTTGAGGTTCCAAAATTCGAGCGCAATCATGTCATGATTTGGGCAAAGATGACTGCAAAACACCTTTTTTGGTCCTTATTTCTTTGATAATCCCGTTAATACACTCATCAACTGGCTGCTTTCCGTGCTTATAGCAAAGGGAATCGCCGACAACGTTTGGTTTCAGCACAAGGATAGCACAGTCTCTAGCACTTTTACCACGGCCTGCTAGGAGCCATGGCCTTACCATACTTGGCAATTCTGGTTGGGCTCGTATGAAAGAAGAAATACGGTCATACCAATGCTCCACTGAAGGCGACTGAAAAACGCTGTTTGAGCAGCATTCCAAACAGGTATCCCTAAGGCGTGATTCGAATTGGAGGCGCATAGGGCTATTCTGCGAACGTGAAGGAACTCAGACAGACGTTTTGGATTCCTAAGTGGTAAGCTAATAGCCGTGTCTAACTCTAGTCTTTGGGACTTCACCCCGAACGGGAGGCTATTTTGCCTCTGGAAAATTTTACTCTGAAGAATGCCATTCACCCAAAAGTTTTATGTCTAACAAGTAAAAGGATAGGTGCAAGTAGTTTTTCACTGCTTTCTTGCCCCCGCAGTTTAGAATTCAATAGAACCCGTCCAACATCAATTATTTTAGTCCTCCATTGATACTAGTGACCCTGATGCTGGCCACTACAAGATTCTTTGGTCTGCATCTCGTCATGGATCTGTCCGCTGTAGGAGGCCCTGTACGGTGCAGCTCCATGAATCAGTGGTGCATATAAGCCTTCAGACCACGGCAATAACACCTAACTAGAAAGTAGAAACTCGAAGCCGGAACCACGCTTTCCACTAGTACTGCTCTAACTAATTGAGCGACCACGGACAACTTCCCTGAAGTCATAAAGCAGTTCAACTGGCAGAAGCAGGCCCCTGACCCTCAAATCGAAAATCCTCCCTATCCTTAAACCATCACATAAATTAAAGAGAAAAAAATAACGAGACTGAAGATATTCCTCAAACATATCATAATTGAAGTGATGCGAGCTGGTCCCTGGTTCGAATCCAGGTTGCGGAATCTCTCCTTTTTTTCTACTTTGTATTTATGATATATTTGACGAATACCTTTGTATCTATGATGTGTTAAACGAATATCTTCAGCCTCATTATTATCTTCTCTTCAACTATATCATGTTAAAGTAAAGTGTTTACTTCTTTGAAAGCTTACGCGTTACGTTCATCTTATTTACTGCTTAGCAAAGGTTGGAGAAGCTACGTCGTCGAAAAACTGCATATTTATGTAAGTGGCTAAGTGTTAAAGTTTTGAAAATTCTAAACGTTTCAAAAAAGTTTCAATTTGGTGTGTTTCTTAAGTGCTCTAGCTCTCGGGCACACTTTCTTCGTTAATAAAGTTTTGAAGCATTTACTTCATTATTCTTCTAAAGTAAAGCAATGATGGACCTAAGTGACGAAGATTCCATCAACAAAATCAAATGAAAGAACGATTTCGTTCGTTGGAAATGTTGCACACGTATGGCACCACGAATCGAAGGTTCATTTTACGAGATAAAGTAGCCGAAAACGGTTTACTTTTACGATTGCCGCTTTAATTTAATCCCGACTTAAGCAGAATTTATTGAAGACTTTTTCGTCCGACCTGTTCTCTTTCTTCTTTTTTTTTATTTTTATTTTTTAAATGAGTAGGAGGATTTTTCCTTTATTCATGCACTCACGCCTTGTGTTGGAATTACTAATGGATATTTCCGTGGGCAGAATGGAAAATGCCTCGAGTATTTCCGTCTTATAAATAACCCATCTACCCACTCGACTCACTTTTATGTAAGGGGAATGATGGTGAAGGTAATGATAATGATGATGCTTGGAAAGCTGCCCATTTTCTCTAAAGAGGAAGGAAAAAAGTGGAGAAAGTGTGAAGGGAGAGGAGAAGCAAAGGAGATATTTTTATTCATGCTTCGTTTTAAAATCGTTCTTTTAGCTTGATTATATTTCAAGATGGCGAGACAAAAGCGCAGGAATGTTGTCACTTGCATAGTAAGCAAAATGAAAGGAGAGAAAAAAAAATCCTTTTGAGAATTTCGACAAAATTTGGCGTTGCATTCTTAAACATTTTTATGGTTGAATTTTATTTACTTTAGGCAATTTTAACTTTTTCACTCATTAACGTGTTTACTCAAATATTGCAAAACATTTCTAAGTTCGGCCAATTGGATTGGATTTTGTTTCTCTTCTCTATCGATTGCTGACTTCCGAGAGGCCGACGCTTTTCTTACGCTAAAAGACTTTTTCATCTTGTTTTTGTGTGCATGCAACACAAACATTAATAATTAAACTGGCCATTCAAAAAAGAAGAATTAAAGTTGAGAAACTCGTTTTGCTATTGATTAGCCGTCGTTTTCTTTCTACGCTTCGACTCGCATATGGATATCTAATATTTAATTAGGGCTTATGGATGAATGGCTTATGTCTTTATTGAAAAAAAAAATAATTTCGATTAAAATTTAGAGGAGAAATTTCTTTTTAATCTTCATTGAATACTAAATGTGGTGTTTCCATTCAGAAAGAAATCTAGCGGTGAGCGTGGAGAGCGATAATTGCTGTAATAAAGGCCGAATACTTTATTAGAAATTGGTAGATTAATGGCGCTAACTATCCGCAGGGGAACAATTTATTTCTTATCAGTTCCGCTGGCTTGCAGTTAATCTTCACAAATGTCACACTTTTTTCCCCTTTCTAAATTCCATTTTTTCTTCCGTGGAATTTTTACTGTTTTCTTCCTCCCAACACCAACGCTAGTCTCGACTTCTCTTCCGAAATTCCTTTCGAATTTTTTTCCCCTCCTTACCTTGATCTCGTTCCATATGTTGCACTAATAGAAGGCAAACGTTTCCGAGACCCGCAGGATATTCCCCTGCTACTAAATCGGGGAGGTTCTTCTTAAAGAATCCATAAATCACGTCGACAGAAGTTTAACGAAGTGAGCATCCAAATCCCAATACATAAACAGAAAAGAGAGAAAGTCGTTCCGTATCCGTCATCTCGTGACGCGTCAGTCGCTGTCTACTAGGTTACACGAATTCGAAAATGTTTTATGTATTAGGGATGAGAGAGAGAGAAGATCGGAAGACATGGAAACATGTCTTGTCCAATTAGATCTTGCTTTCCTTGTTTTTAGAAAGAACCCTCTGGAGAACTTAAAGAGCATTCGTTAAAGTCATGGATTTAGACTTAACGTTTGTTTATTCGCATGTAGAAGTGGAAGTGGTGGCTTTTGAAGTTAATTATGATTCCTATTGTTAAAATTACATTTCGAAACTTGGAATTAATTATAAAAAAAAATAACAGCAGTCTTATTATCATTATTTTCGATTCGAGGGACTTCTGTTCAGTAACTATGTCAAAAGCAAAATTTTGAGAATTTTATGACTTAAATTTTACAATTCATGTTAATATCGCTGTCAGTCTAGCTCATGGGAATCTTGGACTTGTAATCAATAACTCATATCAATTTAATGATTTAAGAGTTCCATTGGCCGACCAATCACTAAGAGTGGGGGGGGGGGGGCTATGTTTTCGTTTCTCCAACTCAATTTTTTTTTTCTCTGAAATCGAAAAATTTGTTGAAATTTTGAAAAAAAATTTTCGTTCCATACGTATGTATAGGTATTGGACATTGAAACTGAAACACCTTCGCAAATAGCACTGGTTACCCCCAGGGCTGAATAGAACCTTCTGCTAGGTAATTAATCGTATGCATATCAATGAATCACGTGTCAGAGGTCTTGGTAGTCACTCCAGTAGAAAAGTTCGATAGTAAGCTTCAAATTGTCTGTGCAGAGCGCTATAATGGGAGACATATCCGACTTCAAAAGAGGGCAGATTGTTGGGGCGCGTCTAGCAGGTGCATCTGTGTCCAAAACTGCCACACTTTGTGATGTCTCACGTGCTACAGTATCCAGGGTGATGTGTGCATATGAACAGGAAGGACGAACCACGTCCAGGAGGAGCAACTGCAGGGGAAAACGGAAGTTGTCGGAAAGAGACGTCAGGACATTGACCAGGATTGTTGCACGAAAGCGGAAAACCACCGCAGAAATGAATACACACCTCCAGGAACCTGTGTGCACGAAGACAATCCGTCGTTACCTGCATAAATCCAACATCCATGGCAGGGTTGCTATACCGAAGCCTTTCATCAGTAGTACAAATGCCTCCAAGCGGGTTCAGTGGTGCCGGACGCATAAAACCTGGACGTTGGATGACCTCAAACGCGTCATATTCTCGGATGAGTCCAGCTACACTGTCTTCCAAACAACAGGGAGGGTATTCGTCTGGAGGAGCCCCTCTGATGCCTACAACCCAGACTGCTTGCCACCCACAGTCAAACACGGAGGTGGATCAGTAATGGGTGGATCAGTAATGGTCTGGGGTGCAAACTGTGCAGGACCTCTACCGATCCTTCCCAAGACGTGTTGCTGCTGTGCTGGCTGCCACGGTGCCCCAACACTTTATTAAATAAAGATTTTGGATTTCTACCAGGTGTTTCAGTTTCAATGTCCAATACCTGTAGATGACCAATTCTGTGCAGCTAACTCTGACAATTGTAGAGATATTTAAGATAGAGAATAATAATAGAAACATCACAAAAATAACACAGAAAAATAATATACGAGGCCTTTCGGTCTTTTTTATCAATGACCTTCATCAGGTAGAGAATTTTTTGAAAGTTTTTAACTGATTTCTTCATCAGTGAGAAGTTTAAAGAATAATACATTTAAAAAATTAAAAGAACATTGTTATAAACATAGTATTGTCCAAAACATTATTACATCATTTTGAAATTATCAACTGATGAAGTCATTGATAAAAAAGACCGAAAGGCCTCGTATATTATTTTTTTGTGTTATTTTTGTGATGTTTCTATTATTATTCTCTATTTTAACTGTTATACAACACTTATATTCTTCTTCTGTAGAGATATTTATTTTAAAAAAATGAAAAAATGGCTGCAACAATCATACAAGGAAACCAAATTCAATAAATTCGACATGTGCGGACTCTTCATTGAATAATTTTTTTAAATAAATTGTTCGGCTCTGATGAGCCATTTTGGAGTTACACTGCTCAAAAGAATTAGGGGAACAATATAGAACGCCTATGTTATTTAAATGAATGAAAATATACGTACAACCCCATGAACTCTTGAAGCAGTCTCAATTTATTCAACAAATAAACAAGAGTTTGGCTTAGTTTTCCAAGCATCTTTCGACAAAACAAATGACAAACGTAACCCCTGGTGAAACTAAAGTGAGAAAACTGTTCTCAAGAAGGGGTCTCAAAGCACGTCCCGCTAGAAGTGTTCTCTAGTAACGTGTATTTCCGTCCACGAGCTTGAAGGTCCTCTGCATGCTTCGCACAAGTCGACGGATGTCTGCTTGAGGAATATTCTTCCATTCTTCAATGAGGATCTGCGAAAGGTCGCGCAGTGATTGCGGACTTGTTGGACGTTTGCCTTATGCATCTTTCGAGCATGTCCCACATGTCTGGACTCATTGCTGGCCACTCCAATGTTGGATTGGTCCGTTCTTGGAGAAATTCCTGAGTGACACGTGCCATATGCGGACAAGCATTAACCTGCGTAAGAACAAAATCAGGTAGACTGATTTCCAGTTAGACTGCAATTCTAATTATAGACACTGATTACGTTTATCTCTCAAACATTCTGAACAATTTCTTGAAAAACACAACACTGAACAATCACTAATATACATCGGAGAATCAACCTCGCACACCTTGAGAATCCGGATCAATCGCCAAATGAGTCTTTTATTTACTCAGTTTGTCTTTAGCGAGTTCTACAGATTCACACCAATCCTGCTGTTGTTTTCACCGATGTACACCTTGAAGTGCTCCGATGCCATGCATGCCAATGCTCAGACGTTCCTTGAATTCCTTATTCAATATCAATCCACGGATAATCATGGTGATGATGACTTGTGCATACGTTTGCTTCCAACAGATTTTTATAACTTTCGCACTGACACACCTAGGGTATCTCTTTCTCTTTCATAGTAAGATGTTCATTGGGGAAAAATCGTCAACTGGAACTACATTTCAGTTCTTTGATGAGACCACGTTTTTAATGCATTCAAGGTGGGCAGACGGAAGGAGAAGG
>JAHWFO010023306.1:417548-515448 GCA_023313115.1 Rhysida immarginata | reverse complement strand
TTGAGGCGGATTCCACATTCGCCACACAAATCCTTTTTTCCGACGAAGCCAATTTTTATGTTCAAGGGGAGGTAAACAAACAGAACTGTCGCTATTAGTCCCTTACTAATCCTCACTGGGTTGATCCTTGCAAAATGGTCGGGGATGGGGAACTTATTGTGTGGTGCGGTGTACGGGGCGCCAAATTAATTGGTCCATTCATCATTCCTGGTACCCTCAATGCTGAACGGTATTTGGGTATGTCGCGCGATCTCATCCTGCCATCCGTCTTGTCCAAGGACGGTACATTTCCACTCTTCTTTCAACAGGATGGTGCGCCTCCCTATTATGGAGTACACGTTCGTGCGTATCTGGATGAACAATTTCGTGAACGATGGTTCGGGCGTCTTGGTCCCCGGGAATGGCCAGCACGTTTATCCGATTTGACTCCCTTGGATTTTTATCTGTGGGGCCATCTCAAGGTCTACGCGGAGAAGATCCGGAATCTTGGACACCTGGAACAACGGTTCTTTGCAGCCTGTATGAAAATCTCACCAGACACTCTGCTAAGGGTTCTGGACAATTGGGTGTCTCGACTGCACACATGCGTAGCACAGGAGGCGGGTCACCTAGAGCACGTGGAGCGCCATATGTAACAGAGAGAATCGCGATTAAAACCCTACGGTGCATATTAGCAACGTCTTCTTCCCTGAATACTGGAACTTGCAGTTTTTGTTTTTGTTTTGTTTTGTTTTCGTTGTCTCTTTCTTTGATAATCGTCGATCTTATTTTCCAATCGCCTGACAAGGGATGGTCAGGCTTCTCGTCTAACTCACTGTGTACTTCCTCAGGTGTTTGTTGAGGTAGGGTGAGTTTAGGTTAGGTTAGGTTATTAAAATAAAGAAATTCTGAAACGCTCGATGACAGTGAAACTCTAAATATGTTATAGGAAAATAGGCATTAATCTCGAGTGGAGAGACTCTTATTTGTACGGGGAGAGGGAACCTACTCAGAGCTCTCTGGAGCCCCCTTGTGATCTAAGTACTTCGGTGAAAATCGGTTATTTTACATCATGGGGAAGAGAATTCCGAAAAAAGCGAGATTTTTCAAATTTTTGCCAGCAGGTGGGGTTTACATCACAAAACATTATGCAAATCAGAAAACAACCTCTTTCCAGGCCCGTAGCCAGGGAAAGGGGGGGGGGTCGAGGGGGGTCGACGACCAACCCATTATGGAAAAAGGTCCGCCTCCCAAATATGGAAAAAGGTCCGACTCAGTGGAATTTTTCAGAAAAGGTCCGGAATTTTTGAAAATCGACCCCCCCCCCCCAAGAAAACGTCCTGGCTACAGCCCTGCTTTCTATATGAACTGCAAACAGTCATTGCGATGAACCATTCTATTCGTGAGCTTTACCGCAGTATACTCGTACTATCATAGTGTCAATTATGCAGTCTGTAAGCGAGTTTTCTGTGACTGTACAAACATATCTCGTTCACGGGTAGTGACATCATTGTGAAGTGGACATCTCAAGTAGCAACGTCAATGAAACCGCTAACTGGTAGGCCTAACTCTGATCGTCGAGTTTCTTCAAGTGTGACTTAATTTGATCGGAAGTCTCTAGCTGAAACAACTGCTATATACGAGAATTTATTTACCATCACCATTTGCCGCAAACTGAGAACTCTGTTTCCATGGCCATGCTGCTGCTCATAAGCCTCATATCACCAGAATCAATACAAAGCAACCATTAGCTCACCAGAAACAGATTGTGATCAGCTCACCGAAGGCTAGACCATGGAGCAATGGAAATATGTCCAATGGACCGACGAATCTCTGTATACAAACCGGCAATCAGATGGTCAAGTTTCGTTCAAGCAGATGCCCGGGGAACGCTTCAAGCTCGAATGCATGGTACCACTGCCATGTTCGGAGGAGACGGTATCATGGAATGGGGTCCATTTTTCATGGTTTGGATTGGATCATATTATTCCAGTAGCCGCTTATCTTGACAGTTGGACATTTATGGGCTGCCAAGGTTATGGTAACATTTGGGATTGGGAAATTCCTTTACCAGCATGACTATGCTTCTTGTGAAATTAATGGCCAGCCTGATGCCCGAGAGCGCTGGGGCTTTCCAGTTCTCCTCTCAGTTTCCACATGGTTGGTCGCGAAAACCTGGATGGCATGGATCCTCGATCGATCTACTCTAGCTTCCGCAATCAGCTGATGTAACATCCTACGATTACTTTTTGTGGGAATGCATCAAGGATGATATGTTCGTGTATATATTTTGTTCGTGTCTAAAACTCCTAATCATGAGAGCAAAAGTTTACAATGTCGATGTACACTATGTGATCAAAAGTTTAGGGACACCACTTATAAATCATAGAAGGTGCCAAATGTCGATGACAATGATATGTAAATTATTGAAATAGCATCACACACCTTCAGAAACATATCTGCTTCGTGTTATTAAGATATGGGTCGTTCAAAAGACCTCAGCGACTACGAACGTGGGACCATCATAGGATACCACTTGTGCAACAAGTCAGTCCGTGAGATTTCCACCGTTCTACAAATACCTCGTACAATTATAGCCAATGTGATTGCGAAGTGGAAGACCCAGGGAGCAACAGCAGTGCATCCACGAACTGGCAGACCCAAAAAAATTGACAAATAGAGACCGTCGAGTGTTTGCACCTGTGACTCGGAGAGTCGAAGATCTTCTGCTGAAATGATTGCTACGAAGTTCAGAAATTCTGCTTCCTGTGCTGCTAGCACAATCACCATTCTTCGGGCATTCTTTCCACGGTCGTGCTGCTCTTCGCAAGCCCTTCATCATTGACAACAATTCCAGGCGACATTTGGAATTGTGTAAAACGCGCAGAAACTGGAGCATGGAATAATGGGAACGTATCCTATGGAGATGAATCACGGTACACACTCTGGCAATCAGATGGACGAAGTTCATAGCGGATGCCTGATGCCCACTATGAATTTCGGAGGAGACGGCATCATGGTATGGGGCTCTTTTTCATGGTTCGGTCTGGGCCAGCTTGTTTCTGTTAAACGAACGACGAATGCTGTTGCTTATCGAGACATCTTGGATAACTGTGCACTGCCAACATTGTGGGAAAGTTTGGGAATGGGCCTTTTCTGCATGAATGTGACAATGCTCCTTGTCATAAAGCAAGGTCTGTACACGACTAGTTTCAAGACAACGGGGTTGAAGAAATGGATTGGTCTGCCCAGAGCCCCGATTTCAATTCCACTGAATAACTGTGGGATGAATTGGAACGTCCACTACGAGTCAGACCACGCCGTCCTTCATCCGTGGTTGAACTAACCAGGGCTCTGAGGCAGGAATGGAGAGAAATTCCTGCTTCTTACTACCAACACCTGGTGGAAAGTCTTCCTCGGAGAGTGGAGCCTGTCATTAGAGCAAGAGGCGATGCCACCGCTTACTAATTCCGGTTATCTGAAGCCTGCGACGCAGAAATGCTGGTGTCCCTAAACTTTTGATCACATAGTGTATATTGCTATGTTATTTTATTTCAGCAAGTCGTCGTTATAGGTTATACTCATCATAGTATACCCATCTCGCAGCCATACTCGAACTTTCGGGATAGAAAGATCGTTATTATCATCATCACCGGTGTCTAATTCACAGGAATACACAGGTCGTGATTTCATGTTCATAGATAAAAATCACTGACAACGAAAAGTGCGCGTGAACGTAGAATCATGAGGGAACACGTCAACTGGACGAGTGCAACTAGACGCTGGTCAAGTGGACGATAGTCTACTGGACGAAAACCAAGTGGGCGACGGTAAAACTGGACGATAACCAAGTGGACGACGAAAATTTTATAGCTTAAAAATAAAAATTTTATCTTTCTGTTTTTTGATGGACATTTGGACGACAGAAATATTTTAAAAAAAATTTATTATAACTTAATTTATTTATTATTTTATTATTATTACATATTAATATCTATGAACTAATACAACATGACATTTTATTATGTTTTTTTAATTAAATATATTTATTTCAAGGAAATATGTCCTCGTTTCTGACTTAAAATATAGGATTCATATAAAATAAATATACAGAATTAAGTATAAAAATCGGAGGGAACCTCTAATCTACAAGGAGATTTGAAATATCGGATACGTATTCCGGCTACCAAGTAGCCATCTTCAGTGATGAGACAAAAGTCAACTCTAATAAATATACCGTCAGATCAGGAAATTAATGCAATAAAAATACTTTCGAAAAAGAAAGCATGCAAAGTAAGTGTTATCGTTTCAGATGAGGTTCTAACCACAGAATCTTCGCATTTTTATCAACTGCTTGATACAATTCGTATTTAAACCATTTTTTCCCAATTAGCTTAGAAAGCTAATTATGATAACATTGTCCAATTATATTAACCCAGAAATGACGTATTAGTCATTTACCATTAGATATTTTTCAGTGAAGAATTTATAAAGTTATAAAAATTACTTAAAAATTATTATGGCCCGATAAATGAATATATGAAGTTATATGATAGTTACAAAACTGTTTTAATGCATAATATTTCATTACATTGATATTTTTAATGCAAACAACTAAGAATTAAAATTAAAACGGACGGCAAAATAAAGTTGGTATTTATAGTTGGCTTTTTTTTTTAAAAATTATAAAATTATCGTCGTCCACTTGGTTATCGTCCAGTTTTACCGTCGCCCACTTGGTTTTCGTCCAGTTGACTTTCGTCCAGCTGTGACGTACCCGAATCATGATTAGCTCATCACTAAAATTCACCGTCGCAAAGAGAGCACCAATTCTAAAAATAAAAAGATAGTAATCCATACGTCTTTCTTAAAGCTTTGAAATTAATTTTGTATTTGTGCAGCTGGGTAACGAAGATATAAACCCTGCTAAGAAAAAAAAAGCATTCAAAAAACTCAATAGAATCAGATAAGACAAAGCACGTCAAAGACCAAACAGTTACAGCAATCGACGTGCTTCATCAAACCCGCTACAAGCATGTAAAATTAGTTGAACACAAAAAATAGCTTTCTGCAATGTAGCTCTTGTCCGGTATACTTAGCACTTTGCTTGGCCTTTCATTCAAATTAATTACAGTTAAAAATAACCGTAAATGAACATTAACAGTTTTTTCAAGGGAAAGATAATGTAAATATTTTAGCCGAATTATTTTATACAAACATGGACTATGTATTAGAAGTTGTAAGATGCTAAACTCTAAGACCATCAGACTTGAATAACTCTTGCCACCCTGGTGGCTTTAAACCATAACTTTGGGTTGACTGTACATTTCTGACGCATTGGTTAGGATACTAGTATTTTCTCTGTAACATCTTCAGTTTTTTATAATTTTATTTTGAATATTTGGTTTTATGAGAATGTTTTTACATGAATTACACAAATGACACACACAATTCTTGTTCGACATAAAAACCTTGCATGCTGAAACAATTGGATATCTTCAGCTGAAACAATTGCCGCTAGTAGAATCATCATTTCCCGCAAAATGAGAACCTTAGGTTTTCATAAGCCCCAGATCAACAGAATCAACACAAAGTAACGTTTAGAACAGTGTACAGCTCACCAAAACAATGGAACAATGGAAATAATGTCTTACAGAGTGACGAATCTCGGTATCTGTACACTCACTCACCAAAGTCATGGCACACTCCTCCAATCAGGTTCGTTGTCCGTAATGCTTCCATTCTCGGAATGCAGGTGCGCAGGACTCCTTGATTTCATACAATCATTGCAAACAACACTAGCTGCAGAAATGGCAGCGCGCCGAGAGCTATCCGCATTTGAACAGGGGATGATTGTTGGTGCCAGACGGATGGCTGCCTCAATATCAGATGTAGCCAACACCCTGCAATTTTCCCGCACAATCGTTGCAAGGGTTTATCGAGAGTACACCCAACGAGGGGTTACAATCCATGTCGGATAGCGGACGGGCCACCCACGCCTCATTGATTCCAGAAGTGTTCGCCGGGTCATCCGGCTTGCAACTGCTGACCGAAGGGCAACAGCGGGCCAAATCACCATGTTGTACAACCAGGGACGTCCCACAACTGTGTCCGTGACGACAATTCGGCGGACCTTGGCAGCTGCAGGCATTGGGAGCGGAGGGAACGACGGGTGCCACTCTCGACAGCTGCACAACGCCTGATCTGGGCCAACCAATATCGTCATTGTACCGCTGAGGACTGGCGAAGGGCTGCCTGGTCCGACGAGTCACGGTTTCAGCTATATTGGGCCGATGGTCGTGTCCGTGTCTAGCGCAAGCCACACGAATCCATGGACCATTCAGGCAGGTGGAGGCTCCATGGTCTGGGGTGTTTTCTCGTGGCATGCAATGGGTCCATTGGTGCATCTGACATCCACTCTGCGTGCTACTTCCTACGTCGATCTGCTTGGGGACCACCTGCACCCCTTCATGAACTGTTTTACCCCGCGGGCGACCGCATCTTCCAGCAAGATAATGCGCCTCCACATATGGCGCCACTGCAGTGGCTTGAGAAACATGCTACCGACTTCACGTCGATGATTGGCCTCCACGTTCCCCAGATTGCAATCATATTGAACATTTGTGGGAAGTCATCAAACGATCTGTCGTTATGAAGTGCAGTGCCTGTGGATGTGTACCGGGGACTGGTAGACTCTTTCACGACGGGTCGCCGCCGTTATCCGGGCCAGAGGGGGCCCAACACGTTATTAGGCAGGTGTGCCATGACTTTTGGTGAGTGAGTGTATATACTTTGGTAGTAAGATGGTCGACTTTCGGTCTGGCGGATTCCAGGGTAGACATTTCATGTCTGTAAAGTTTGGACGTGGCGGTATCGTGATACGGGGCTTAGTTTTAAGGTTTGGGTTGGGCCATGATATTTCAGTAATAAGAATTATGATGTCTCCAACATAGCTTGACATTTTGAAAAAATCTGCAATGCCAATGTTGTAGCTTCTCCGTATGTCACCTGCCATCCACAGATTACAAAACCAGTTGCTGAAACTTCACTTTTAACTGCAGATATCTCATAAAAGGTTCGTTATCCGAACATGTTTTATATGAACTTTTGTTTTTATCTCGCTGTGAGGAATCAACACCAGAAGTTTGTGACAGGGGTTTAGATACGCACTGTATATTTATTGGTAGGTCTCCTTAATGATTTCGGCCAGGTAATCATGTTCATGATTTGAAATATGAGGTCAAACTGAAATAGCACTGTCTATAATGATCCCCACTGGCTACGATTTAAAAACCATAATAATAAACCCAGTATTATACGACGCATTAGAAGGTGTCGCAGACCGCGAGTTTGATGCTTGGGAAGTAGGATTTAACTTCAAAACATAAACGCAACCAGATTGGCCGATAGCTTTACCTGTTTATTTTATAACAATCATACGAGACATTATTTTCCTATCCCAGCGACATCTGCTGAGAAAATAAAAACCCAGAAAAAACCTAGATGAAAAAAAACCCAGATGGAAAATTTAAAAAAACCCAGAATAAAACCCAGACGGGAAAAAACACCGAGATAGAATAAAAACTCAGAAATAAACCCAAGTTCGGAAAATCACTCTAGAAAACCATACATACGTAAATAATAACAATGAACATGTTATTTAAATGAAATATGTTAAATATAAACATCTGAATGTTGATTATGGTAAATGAAACAATTACAATTGAATGTATTGAAGGCATAACTAAAATATATCAAACCAGGAAATACATGAAACGCCTTTAAAAAATATTTATATAAATGAACAAAAATTTAATATAAATTAATTGTATACATGAAGTGAAAAACACACTGTCTTTTTAAAATGAACTATGCTCTTTGCAGACCTTGAGATCATTCTCTAGAAGTTTTCACATTTGTAAAAGAAACGTTTCTTTATTCTTTTCTAAACTGTTTTGTTTCGGCTTGAGTGTCTCCCCCTCTCATTCCTCTAATATTTAGGGCTTTGTCTGTAGAGGTCAATGAGATGGCAGGTGAAAAAAAATCCAGATCTGGGCGGAAAAACTTATTTCCGGCAATTTTCCGCTAGCAACGCTGCGCCGAACTAGAGCTTTCGGGATCGTTAGCGTAACATCATCATCGTCTAAATCGCAGGAAGCAACATAGTGATTTTACATTCCCAGGTAAAAATCACTTTAATGAAAAGTAGCAGCACAGTTATACCAGTGAACGTTGAACCACCACTTAAGCTCCATTACTACAATTCATCGTACTGAAACTCGTTTTTACTGTTAATAAAGAAAGCACCAAATCTCCAAGTGAAAGAACGTAAATCATCCATATTTATACAGTTTTGAAATTAATTTTCTAGTTGCTCATTTGGGTTATGCAAGTGAAACTCCTTGATAAGAGATGAATCAGCATTCCAAAAACTTCAACCAAGAAAAAGGCTGCTGTTAAAGCTGAAGCTGGTGGTGAGGCTCCAGCGGACACCCTTCAAGTGGTCACTCAGGGGTCATAGGCACAAACACCAACAAAAACAATTAAGATGAATACCAAAATTTACTTTTTACAGTTTTTTCTTGTCGGAAATACTCAGCACTTTATCTGGCCTTTCATTTAAATTGATTAACATTAAAAATAATCGTAAAAGAAAATTAAGTGTTTTTCATAGGAAACGATTAATGTAAATATTTTACTCGAATTCATTAAGATTTATATAAACATACAATAAGTATTAGAAGCTATAATATGTGAAACACTAAAAACTACCGGGTTGAATAACTCCGGCCGCCCTGGTGCATTAAAACATAACTTTGGATGTACAGGGGTTGGACAAAAATATGGAAACACCTAACAAAAAACATATTATCATCTTTAATATGGAGTTGGATAACCCTTGGCTTGTAGAACAGCTTGGAGCCTCCTTGGAATAGACAAATAGAGATCCTGTATGATTTGTAAAGGAATTTTGTACCATTCTTCATGCAAAACAATGGCAAGTTCCTTCAATGATGATGGAGGTGGATAGCGTGCTCGCAAGTTTCTTTCCAAAACAGACCACAAAGGCTCAATAATATTAATATCTGGTGATTGTGGGGGCCATGGCAGATGTGACACTTCACCCTCATGCTGAGAAAACCAGTCCTGGACAATGCGAGCAGTGTGAACCAGCGCCTTATCATCTTGGTAAAAGGCATCACCTTTGGGAAACAAAGTTTGCACCATCGGATGAACCTGGTCACATAAAACGTTGAGATAGTCTTTGGCAGTGATGTGGCCTTGCAGGGTAACGATAGGGCCGACAGAATACCACGATATTGCTGCCCAAACCATGACTGAACCTCCACCATGTTTTACTGTTGGCTGCAAACAATCTTGATCATAAGCTTGCTTTGGTGTTCTCCAGACGTAAACTCGGCCAGCAGTTGGAAATAGTGTGAACGAAGACTCATCCCAACCAAAGCAATGGCCGACAGGCTTTCAAATGGGGACGCGTTGGTGGCGCTGAAAGCAGCTCATGAGCGATCTACTCATTTCATATCGTTGGTGCCCACAGTCATTTTGTTGCTTTCTTTTTAATCGAGTTGTCGAGGCCAATAGACAATTAATGATAATTATCTCACTAATTTACTCCGCTGACATGGCATTTTCCATCATAAGGAGAGTGTCAATGCCAGGAGAAAAGGATGGTAAGTTATATGTAACTTTAGCATGATTTTATAATTTCTTGCTCTTCATTGACAACGATTCTTTGCACACACGATGTTCCGATGTTCTGAGATGACAAGTGGATTCCTTTTTTCAATTGAAAAATCATTACCTATGCTTGGAGACGCATCTCCAGTTAATAATTATTATTATTTAAGTGGATTCCTGTCCAGAATATTCGTGTCGGTTCGTCGCCTGCAAGTTTCAGCCTAGTGAAACTTTCTTTTCAACTTTTTTGAACTTTCTTTTTCAACCTTATTGATGAGAAAATATTATTCATTATTCAATTTGATAGTAAGTTATAATTTGGGTTATGTCACAGGATGAAGTTTTTCTTGTCGATCCCACCAGAATTTTTCACTAAATAGTGATATTTCACTGCCCTGATAGGCTAAATGCAGTAGGCCAAAAATGCCGCCTCTTGAAAGTGCCGCCCGGGGAGGACTGCCCCCTCCGCCTTCCCCTTTGCTCTCGCTTCTGTTTGAGCTTGACACCAATGCTCTATTTAATTTATAAATCCAAAACCAGCCCGAAGCCAGTGCGGCTGCACAAAGCCCCGTGTTTTTGAAAGCCCAGCGCCTTGGTTTCCACGAAACAAGGCTCCCGCACGTGAATTTTGAACCAGGACCCGTTTTTTCTTGGAAACGAGTCGAAATCAATTACTTAGAATATATTATGGTAATTGATTTCTTTTTCACCTATGATCATTTATTATTATTTTGTTGTTGTTTTATGTAGTCTGTGTTTGTTTCTGATTTTAATATTGTAAAACTGTTAAGATTTTGAAATACTTTAAAAAAAACAACAACTTGTGAAATTGTAAATTTTAGTGAACATACTTTTATAGTCATTACGTTCGTGGACTGTTGTTTTTGTCGCACCATTTTACAATATCTTCAAAACGCTTACAGATATCCATACTTTCCATCAAAATAGTCTGCTTATTCACATATGCCAACGTTGGTATAGCCATAGTATTAGAAGGTGTCTCCTTCTAATACTATGACATAGCCGCTGGAAACACCCGTGAAAGGCATTGGCAGGAATATCCCGTAGGCTGCTTTTGTGGAGTGACGACCTCAGCCAACCACTGCCGACGATCACCTCAACACCCATGTAGCTATCCTTTCATGAGGCCAAAGTGAAAGAAATCGCAAGGGCGTTATGTAAGGACGTTGTCGTATAACAACGACCAGTTCTTGCTATGCCAAAGTTCAGGACTCTTATGACGAATGGAATCGCGCAGATGGCGAAAGATGTCCTTGTAGCGGTGCTTGTATACAGTTGTTTCTTCTGGAATGAATTCCATGTGGATAATTTCCAAAGAGTCTAAAAACAGTTTAAAAAAAACGGCACGAAATACTATCGATAAACGATATAGAAATCTGCATTAAGTTAGAGTGTTTCTTCAGTTAAATGTACACCTCATTCCAAAAGCGTTTTCACTTAGGTGAATAATGTTCGGCCGCTTTGCAAAATATTAAACCAGTGAAATTAATCAGCTCAAGCAAGAAGTCGAGTTCGAATTGCATTAATTTCACTGGTTTAAAGCCGATTAAATTTAGTGGCTTGATGTATTGCAAGGACGTCGAACATCATTTCACCTATGTGAACTTGCTTTTAGAATGAGGTGTACATCACCATTCGTTAGAAAACGTTGTAGATGCTAATATCTATATACAGGGTCTTTATAATTAAAGTTCCATTTTGACATGGCCATAAAAAAAAAACTATTGGACCAAAAGCTATAATACTTGGTAATATTATACAAGAGGGCATAGGAAGTTCATACCCACCAAAAAAAAGTTAGTTCAAAAGGTCACCACCAGCATGGAATGGCACTCTATGCAATATTCGAATACGAAATTAGACATGAAGACACAGGTTAACAAGTCTTTAATCGTTACTAAAATTAGTTACATGTTGAATGTGGCCTCCATCGTCATCTAGTAACAATGTATAAAAGAAGAAACTGAGTGAGTGATCAACGCACAGCCCAAACCATAAGGCCTAGAAACTTGAAATTTTGTACAGAGGTTCTTTACAAAATGTAAGTGAGCACTAAGAAGGGGTTTTTCGAAATTCAACCCCTAAGGGGGGAGGAAAGAGGGGTTGAAAGTTTGGTAACACATTAACTGGAGTTGCACTACCGGGCTTTGCAAAAGTTCTGTTACACTCGTGACGACCCTCAAAGAAATGGACACGACGATGTTCACGATGCAGTTAGACATGTTTTTATTGTGCCATCATGTAGAATAACATTGTAATTAGTCATTTAATCAATGTAGCCACCATCTGCATCAAGAACCCGCTCCAGACGAGGCCGAAAAGCCTTGCAAACTTTGCGAATGTAGTTCTTCCTCATTCTGGCCCACACACAGTTGACAGATGTTTTCAACTCGTCGACGTTGCTGTGACGGACCTTGCAGGCCTTCCCCTCGACATGCGCCCACACGCTGTAGTCAAGTGGATTGAGGTCTGGCGACTGCGGAGGCCAAAAGCCCTTCGACCAGAAGGTCATGTTGGACCCCAACCAGTTTTGCACAGTGTTGGCCGTGTGGGCAGGGGCACCGTCCTGTTGAAAGATGTAGTCCGCATTTCTTCACCCAGGGAAGGACTTTTGTGGCCAGGATGTCCTTGTAATCAGCCGCCGTTAGCCGGTATCCACTTGGGAACCACACGGGTGGCATTTTCTCGCCATTCGACGCCACGATTCCGAGCATCATCACAGAGGCCGGGTGCTTGGTTGTAGACACGTAGCGGACCTTGGAGATGTCCTGGCCGAAGATATCCACTAAGTATATACACCAAAATGTACTGCATTTGGCCTAATAGAATTCCCGCTAGCGAGCTCTGAACACATCACGTTATTTCTTGCCCACCTGGTACATAATTTCATAAATAAATACATAATTTCTGGTATCACTGAAACGACGGTAACACGGTTGAATATCGACATCTTTTATGTATCAACCATGGTGTATAAAGACAGGTGGGTAAACTCCGCCTCATTGTTGGCCCCGTTAGTGAAATAGCTCGAACGTTGGCCGCTAGGTGCCTCTACGGTCGCTACGGCTGCGCTGCGGGAATATAGCAGACGATACCACCCATTCAGCTGCCTCTTCGAGCTCTTTTCACGCTTTACAGTATAAGTAATAAATGACAACAACATTATGGAACAATAAATTGGATCAATTAATAAACTTCGTACACTACGTCTTAACTTTTAAAAACAGTTAATGTGTAAAAAAATTACAAGAAAATTCGAAGAGAAAGCCGATTAAGTGGTACATCTCATATAGTCTATAGAGGGAAATTTACAAAACAATATCTCTCTGAAATGGACATTGAAACTTCTAATCAGTTGCTAACAATCATTTGCATGTAAGTAAAGAATAAATCAATTATCGTGCCTCAAGAGTTAGTTTTCGTAACCTCTCAGCACTTACACTAGAGGCGCTGGGAATACTTTTATTTAATCGGGCATGGGCACTTTTCTATAAATAGATCTGACTTTAATGACTCTATCACTTTTTATTTTAAATTTATTCGAATGTTTCGGGAATTTCCTCTACACCTCGTGCGTATTTCTTTTAACAAGTGCCTGTCTATAAAATACATTTTGTAAAGTATAATCAACAGAATTCTACTTAATTTATGAACTATAAGTATAGATGGCAGCTATTCATTTCATTTTAGTTGAATTTAATTTCGTAATTCGCACTTTGAAATTTTCCGTACTGAATGAGCACCGTCTTCTCTGAAAAGGTGGGTTGGTCGAATACGTTTGGTGATTTATAAATTATGCATATCACTCCTGAAGTTCTGGGTTCCTGAGAGAATTCCCAGAAAAGTAGACACATCCATGCTTATTTATAAACTTGAAAATTTAATTTATTTATAAAGACGCTATTTAAGTTTTCAAGACTTTCAAGAATAACAGGGGATACTACAAAATTCATGTCTTTGAAACGATTAAATGTTTTTAAGGACGTATCTTTAAATTATCTTAAACTTTTGAAATGAGCTTGTGAAAAGGGAAGATTAATTTAATTATTTCATTCATAGGTTTAATAGAATTTTAGCGAATTAACGCTTGTTAATATGTCATGATTCATGTCTTTTTTAATTGAACGTGTCCTTATCGTTGGTACCTTAAGTAAAACATTTGTTCTCCGCTTTTCTCGACGAGCTTTAATATACTCGTAAAAGCGACGTGAACACTGCTGTTGCTGAGGGAAATTTAATGAGGTCGATCGGCTTAACTTCTTGCAAACTATGAAGGAAGTTTTCTAAAGGAACAATTTCTTAAATTTCTAAGGTACAAGAGACTGGGCTAAAATGAAATAAAGATTATGTATGTGTTTTTTGCCTTTTACCTTAATTAATTAACTTATTAAGCGTTATCCAACAGAATGGCATAGATTTAATAAGCAACATTTAAAATTGGATGGTGGTTTCACGTAGTAAAGTAGTGGCCTCATATGGAAGAACGCGTTAATCCTCATAAAGCAAGTCAACCCCATTTATGGAAATCGATAAGAATTATAAATTGAATTAAAATTAGATTTCCAAGGCCGGGATGGTTAAATTGGATGATATGAGTAGAATGATCCACTCCAGTGCTGAATAATAATGAATGAACTGAAAATTTTGCTCACGTGAAGCAGCGGTTCGTTAACATGCAGAAGACAAATTATTGCACGTGACCTACATTTTCATTTCTTTTCTCGAAGGTAGGTGCGACAAAAGCGTATTTCACGAGAAATTTTCGACCTCTTCGGACAGATTTGAACCTGCGCTCTTGGATGTCTGAAGCCATTTACATTTCAATATCTTCAAAAATCTTTACGATGTATATAAATGTGGTTTATAATATAAAATAGTACCTCTGAAAGAAAAAATGCGAGTTCTTTTTTAAAGTATTTTCATTGATTTCTCTTTAGTTTCTCCGTTTACCATTTTTTCACACACAATAAAAAAGTGTGATGGAAAGACAGAAAGCCTCTTGTCCACAATAAAAGTGTTTTTTGCTGCACATGTATACGCATTTCAGTCACCTTTTGACCATCTTTCAGTGTGATACAACCCTGAAATAAGTTTTATTGTGGACAAGAGGCTCTTTTCCATCATGCTATTTATCCACAGTTTATGGTTAGTTTCTATAAAAAAGCATATATAGTTTCATTATAGTAAGTGCCCTAATTTCACATTGATTTTTGATTAGTGCTTTCATAATAGAGCAAAGCAAAGGATGAATGATTCCTCATTCTTTTAACATTCTTGAATCTAATATACCGTAAATACTGTACTCCCTTTTTATTACCTTTTCTCTCTAAAAAGCAAAATGGCTAAGTTACAAATGTTTATTTTCATATCATTTAGTTTTAAAAATGTTTGCCTATTTATATCATGACGAAGCGGAATATTATGGCAGCTAGCTTTAAATATATTTTAAACATGTTGCTAGAAATATTATGAGAGATCAAAAGCGCATAAGTAGCCAAGATCCTGAGGCTATATAATATTTGAAATTTTCAGAAATTCGTCAAGATTTTCCATAAACATCTAACAGTAGTCGGAATGTTTGAATTTATTTCTCATGTGGCCAATAACGGAAATCGGCCGTGTAACTCAAATGCACGCTTTCATGTCCGTTGGCCATTTTTATCTTTGTTCACACAAGTGAGTATTCTGAAATTATGACAGCTAGCCCTCTCCGTCCGCAGGAAATTCTACTTCGTCATAAAGAATTTTTTTTTTTTTGAGTAGTCAGCTCATGTTTCCATACGTTGCAAAAAAATAAAAAGCACGCTTTTTTTAAATAAAAAAAAATCAAAAGAAACTACGTAATCCAGCCATGCTTGTAACGAGAAACTTTTGTGTCACTCACCCAGACTTGCCGATATGACACCATCTGGAAGGGACATAAAGATCTCAAAAATTGTTCCCCGAACGTTAAAGAAGCCCGATGAGGCATAACCTGAGAATAGATCTGGTTAAAGTTTGAAGTTCCACAAAAAAATCCTTTGAACGATATAAAATTGAGTAATAAAATTAGAAGTAAATTCTCCTCGTAAACTGAAAGCTATAGTGCTATTCTAAATGTTACAAAAATTGATTAAAAATTTAAATCAATTTCAGGTAATACTTCTATACATGATATAGAAATTAGCTTGAGTGTGATTTAAAGAAATAAGTTATATGTCAATAAAGTAAAAAAAAAAAAAAAAATAAATTAAAAATAACAGTAACGCCATTTAATGATTATCTTTTATTAATTATCAAATAGAAATTAGCAATAGATACATCATTAAATCATACTTTTACCCTCAAAAATATGTTAATTACATTTCGTTAAATTTTCTAATATAGTAAAAAGTTATGTAAAGGCGAATCATTTACATGCAGCAATACGATATGGCAAATCATTAAACTGTTCCCGAAACAGGTGTTCTGTAATATCGCTAATCAGTATTCGAGAGAGGAATAAAGATCGTGCTGACCAAGACTGTATCTAGACACATTTGTGTATTGGAAACCCCCAGTAAGGAATAAAATGAGTTTCAGTATTGCCGTGTAAGGAAAGAGCTCAATTATTTTGGCAATTCAGAAATACTAGATCCAGCTCCTCAGGCATCGATTATAAAGCCGCGTTCGAAACTTTTGATTAATTTTTTAATCTTAATTTATACAGTAATAAGAACATTTTCTGTGGATACGTATCCCGTTTTGGATCGCATCTTGTTCGAATAAGATCTTATTAGACTAATTATGTTATTAATTTGTTAGCGGTAGTTAATGCATTTTGATAATGGGCATTTTATTTTCGTGTATCTTAAAACATGAGGAAATTTATTTCATTCGTCAATCATATTAAAAAGGGAAAATTTTACTAAAGAACTTATTCATAACGTCGGGAGGTTAAATTCTAGCCTTATGGAAGGTTCAAGCAACTGGCAGTAATTTGAGTTAGTAAGTTTTCAGTTTAGTGGTTTTAATAATCGCCAATAGCTGTGATAACTGAAGTACCAATTGTGACGTTTGTAGGAAAACTGCACCCGGGCAGTAAGGAATTTTGAGATTGACCATATAATAATTTCAAATTCCAATTTGATAATTACAGTATTAGACTTTGACTACAACTGCAGATTCTTTTATTGTCAAGATATTTTTCATGTTTCATTAAATATAGGGCGTTTCTAAATTATCTCCCGTATTATACATGTTTATTACTCAAAAACTATTACAGATTTTTTTTATTCGCAAAGAAAAACTCAAAGTTTCTTAGCATGCCTTAATAAATTTCAATGTGCCCCCCATTTATGGCGTGAAGGACGTCAGAGCGGAACTCGTTTTCCTCCCATGTTCGGGATAGCAATTTGGTGCGGGATCGAGTAATCGGACCTTTCTTTTTCGCTGAAGACGCCATTACTGCTGCAACCTACCTATATATGATGGAGAACTACCTGATTCCACAGGTGGAAGAAATGCAGCCCAAATAGTCTACCTACAAGATCGAGCACCTCCTCACTAGGGCCTGCAAGTTAGGCAGTGCCTTGATACGAACTTTCCAGGACGATGTATTGGAAGGGATGGGCCAATCCTTTAGCCCCCTCGCTCACCCGAAGCGAACCCTTTGGATTTTTTCTTCTGGGGATATGTGAAATACAAAGTATACAAGACCAACGTTGATGACACTGAAACTCTCAAGAACAGAATAATTGAAACAATCGCTGAAATCATCCCCGAAATGCTAGCCCGAACATGGGAGGAAATCGTGTTTCGCTTTGACGTCCTTCACGCCGTAAATGGGGAGCACATTGAAATTTATTAAGGCATGCTAAGAAACTTTGAGTTCTTCTTTGTGAATAAAAATATCACGTTAAAATTTGTAAAAGTTTTTGAGTAATACACTTATAATACGGGAGATAATTTAGAAAACCCTGTATTTCATTTTACTCTTTACTGAATTGCAACCTGACGATCTTCCTTTAATCCTTTTTCTTCCCTATCTGTATTGTCTTTATTTAACTTGAATTGTTAACCTGCTCTCATGTCCTATTGGTCATTTCTAATCTAATTAGAAAACTTTTATTTTATTTCTTTGTTAATAACAGCTTTGTTAATATAAAGTTTTTATATTAATAGAAATCTTAATGCCCGTTTAGAAGCCGCCATTGTTTCTCAGTCTTAACAATTGGCTAGATAATTCACACTTGCATAAACACCATTCATCTGCAACTTAATTGATATTTGACAGTAATATTTAATGGTTCTAATTTCGACGTTCACACTGAAGTTTTGTATTTGAATCCATGATCCTCTGTGTCGTATTAGGCTTTTTAAGATCTTAAGCGGTTTTCTATTTATATTAATTTCAGACAGACAGATGCCTACATACAACTCTTAAGCGTTTATTAATACATAAAGATAATAATACATGATAAAATTATTTTTAAATTGCCACTGGAAAACTTTGATACCTCAGACACTGAGAGTCGGAAGAGAATTTAAGGAAAATAGGAAAATTAGGAACTCAAATAGATAACGAATCTACTGCTATATAAACATTAACACATCCTCTTCTATTCTGACAATGTTTAATGATGGAGTATCTTCGCCTTTGAACTTTAGTTATGCAAACCAAAAGAGAAAGCAAAGAAAGGCTTTCTTAGAAAGCTATCTTTAGCAATCTTTATCTTTGATATCCTTTAGTAGTCTAGTGTATATAGTAAACATTGTCATTGTTAGAAATGCATAGAAACATACGAGAAGCAACTGTTCCGCGACATTCATCAACAGCAACAAAAAGAAAAATTATTTTTTTTAAATCAGTGGCATCAAAAACAGATTTTCTTTAAAAAAAAAATGAAATACAGTGCTCCCTCTATGTAATGGGATTCTACATAACGCCAAATTTATAACTGCAAGTCCATTTAACAAAGTTTTTTTCCGGAAAATAAAAACTGCAGGCATGAATGAGTTTGCAATTTTTATTTTCCGAAAAAAACTTCGTTATATGGACTTGCAATTATGTAGAGTTATAAATTTGGCGTTATGTAGAGTGCCGTTATATAGAGGGAGCACTGGTAATCCAATAATAGATAAAACCTACATTATGCCATGAGATAAGAAAGTCTTCTATTTTGTTATTCATTTCAGATTCTCACTATGAAAGCTCACAGAGTGAACAAAATTTCGAAGCGAAGCGAAACTAATATAGGTAATACCTAAATATTACTTGCCACGGTTCATATTCAATAAGAAATGTAACCTTTTGGATGTTTACAATAAGAAATGCCTGGGTTTATTTCTTAATGGCAAAGTTTATTTCCTTTTAGCTTTTTACCTTTTCTGGAGCTTATAGGGTTTAGAATACCCTTCATCGCACTAACTACAGCATGTCGCATAAATCCTCCGGGATTTCGAAGCTCATGGTCGAGTCACGTAAACAGAAGGGTAAAATATCCTAATAATATTCGATATGTTCCTTCCCAGGTGACTGGACAAACGTCAATCCTGTAATCAAGCTCTTGCTATGCTAGTTCCAACTGCATCCATGATTTTTTTTGACGAACCTTTGGTAAGCCTCATGTAAACCTTGTCTTTTACGTGGAAAAAATCATATGGAGTGTGATCAGATGACCTCGGAGACCAGGCAAGACAAGCTGAATCCTAGTCAGTCTTTTGCCCAACCCAGCGCTGAGGTAAAGTGGCATTGCTGTAACCCGCATTTGATACAAACAAAACTCGTACATTTCTCCTACTCATTGGCATGCTATTATATTTTTTACGTGTAAATTATTTCAAGGACATTTAAAATTTTTAAGAGTTGATTCTTTCTTGTTGGAATTCGCTATTTCTTATTTTGGTTTAGCGTTTTATTTTATTATTACAATACTGATGATAATTGTGATAATAATTATTGTTTTATATGAATTTTGGAATTGTTTTTTAACCTTCACGTTTATTTCTATTTTATTTGTGGTTTTCTTTTCATCATTAACTCCGTTGTGAGCTTTAGCTTCGGTGGTATTTTCCCTTGTTACAATTATTACAATTATTATTTTAACATTTTAAATTATTCGACTACTGTATATCGTGAAAACATTTCCTTTGAAATTTATTTAGTGATACGTTTTCTTTTAAATGCCGCTATATGTAGAACATTTTATTTATTCATTAATGACGACGTTAACATGAACTTCTGAACCAGATGTCGGCGGTTCGAGTCCTCCCGCGGGCGTCATTTCTTTCTTTGATCATTCACAGAGACATCGCCATAGCGTCGCCTCCTTAATAAAATCTAGGTTTTAACATTCTAAGATAAACAAACAAGATAACTGCATACATTAAAACGGGTAAAAAAAACAAAAAAAAAACAAAAAAAAAACATTAATCGAGTTAGTTTTCACCGAAACATAACGATGAAATATTCATGATTTTTTTAAATATACAAAGACTGAGCTATTATTTTAATACTTTTTTTGTTAATCTAAGTTAAAAGAATTTCGTCAAAAATAATTAACCAAACGGGCACGTTATTTAATGTTTATTTTGATTAATTTATTTTTTACTGGAAATGATTAATGCATTAAATTTTTGGGAAAAATTGCGTTTAAAAGATAATGCGATGGTGGGCAGAATGTCCTTTCAGGTGGGAATAGACATGTGGTTTTGCAAATTTCAGTTCAACTCAATTTTATTTTTATTGCATTTTATTATACTTTACGACATAACGAATAGAATAGTAAGTGTGATTACTTGCGTAGTTTTCTGGCGCATCCGCAAGATGTCACTGCGTGCGTTTTCGACCAGCGAGTCGCAGGTTTTTAGTATTCGCTTACAAGGAAAAGGATGGAACGTTAACAGTAGTTTTATAAATTAATTTTCAAACACGAGTTCTTTTTTTATTCTTACTGTTTATTTACTGTTTCTCCAGGGAAAAAATTCGAAAAGTTTATTTTTTACTGCATCCAGGGTAATATATCATTCAAAATTTTTCGATTTAACCTAATATTTTATTAAGAAAAACGCCTCGATAGATTGAACTATTCAAAAACTGGCCCTCTCGTCCCCTCAGGAGAACTAGCGGAACAAGAAGTCATTTCTAGCTTAGTTTCGATTCGGGCCTATTTTCGATTCTACATAACGCAAGACTTTGCTTGCCTTTTTTTACTATCAAAATGCCTTTAACTTGTTCTCTCTTTGGATGTGTAAATAAGAAATCCGATAGGAACTTCACGTTTCATATATTTATACAATCAGAATCGATTAAGAAGCAGCAGATTACCTTTAGTCAGCGACGACGTTGTATCCAAATGCGAACAGCATAGTGTGAGTTGTTCATTTCGAAGCGTCTTGCTTTTTCTATAATCCTGCAGTTTTAAATTCATTGAAAATTAAAACGAAATTCATGGAAACTCGAATCTGTTCCAACTCTAAAAGGGCCTAATTCTGGTAATCTTTAGAACGACCGCGATAGTCAGACATTTGGTAACCGCCGACGGAATGAAGTAGGCCTATCTGCTGCCATAAGGTACGTGCACGAGTAAATATAACGAGTAAATTTTTTAAAATACGGGTAAAAATAATGTTTTAAACATAACAAACGATATGCAACTTACACTATTAACACGTTATAACAAGCTCATCACTTAGAAATAGTGAAACAATAAAATATACGACAAAACCTGAACACGAAACGTGAAATTCCCATTTGCAGCCAGCAAAAAAACGCCACGAAGTTGGTCGAAATCGACAGCAGCGCTATTTCGCACATCCGCCGCTCGCCTGATTTTTAGCATTGCTTAATACGAGAGTAATCACACTTATTTATTCTATTCGCTATGTTTACGAGTTAAGGTAAGCCGGGGGGAGGTGGATAACGTTAAGGCAATCAGGCCTTCTGTCTAGGAGGTGTTGCCTTGTTGCCTCGGTGGCCTCGATATAACAGCATAGGCTTTGATAACAATTAGTTATTGATAACAATAGACTTAACAGCAATTAGTAAGTGATATCAATTAGCTCTTGATAAAGACAGACCTAACGGAATTTGGCAATTGATAACCACAGACCCAAGAGCAATTAGCTATTGACAGCAATTAGCTACTAATAGCAATTAGCCATTGATAACAATTGTCATAATAGCAATTACCTACTTAGAGCAAGCTCTGCTCATAGCAATTGGCTATTGATAATAATAGACATAACAGCTTAGGTATTATCAGTAACGAGAGAAGGTACCCGGCTTCGCTCGTGTTGGTTGAATATAACGAAGCCATGTTGTTTAGCGTAAATAGTAGAATAACTAATTTAAGGCTTTTTTTTTTGCCAAATTTGACTAACTGCATAGTAGGGTATAGATATTGAAAATGCAAAATGTGAATATATTATCAATATACAATTAAAATGCGACTTCCAAGACTCTTTTGTAGACAATATTTTTTGTTGATCCGCCAGGAGCATAGATGCAAAGGTTCTCTGGAGACCCATTGCGTGAACATGCTATTATGTCTAGAGATCCTTCGCATGAATAAAAAAAGTATTTTATTATTAAATAGAATAAAGATATCACATGACATAATGTAGTTTTCAAATTGACCACTGCGGGCCGTACGAAAAGGCCTGGCTGGCTCCAGTTGGAAACCACTGATTTAAACGATACTTGATTTCTGTCATATGTTCAGTGACCGTCGCTACATCATTTATCACTTAATTTCGACTTTCAATATAAGACTATTGAACTGAACAAATTGTCCTTAGCATATGTTCATTGAAAACAAGTCCAAAGGGATAATATTCGGTGAACATGGTAGCCATCGATTCCTTGCTTTCGAAAGTTTGTTTTCAAGAATTGACAAACAACCAAACCTCAATGGGGTGATGCGCTATCTTGTTGGTAAACTGCCCATGGATGAAACTCTCCTAATTGTGATGCAACGTAAAGCTTCGTCATGTCCGGGTAAATGTTTACCGAGATGATGGGCTCAGTAAAAAAAAATATTCAAAAAGCTTGTTGTGCTTTAGACCGCATCAAACATTCACCTTAGGGCTGCTTCTCTTTCTCTAACACAACATCTAAGTTCCCTGACCCCCAAATATTTACCTTCTAAAGAGAGATAGTGTCATCAGAAAAACAAAGTTTTTAAATAAACAATGAAAAGTATGAACCCAGTACAGCAGATATATAAAAACAGAATTTCATGGAATCATGAAAGATACATGACTTAAAATATTATAAAACTTGGTGTAACTTTAAAACTTAAGCGGAAGAAATTTCCTTTATAACAACATAAGACTTCAGTAAGCGTTATTTCGGCCTTGAGGGGCCATCATCAGTATTGTATTAGTCTACAGTAACAAGTAAAGAAAATATAGTTTAAAATTACCATTATAATAAATAATTATAAACAAACCTCTGGGGTTGCGGTTACATACAGTATAAAAAAACAGGGGACCAATATGCTCTATCTTGGAAGACCGATCATCTGGGTATAACTTCAAATTTTCAAATGGTAAGGGAGTCATGTGATACACGAAATGCATGTGGAATTTCCTGACAAACACGATGGAGTTATTTTTATGTATCTTTTTTATGTACTCATTCTTGATTTAATGTACTCAAAAAATCCACATTCACCACAAAGACCATAACTGCCGGTATCTAAATTCACAATAGTCACAAATGTCATGCCCGATAGGGTATGTTCAATGTGTTGCCCGCCGTTTCTAATTGTCAAATCCAACCTGAAGCCCCTTTCGCGTTGAACGTTCAGGAGCACATTGGGATCAACACTCTGACAAGCCAGTGTGGAGATACGTGAAAATAATAACACCATTGTGTTTGTCAGGAAATTCCTCATGCATATCATATATTATATGAAGACAAAAGAAAAAACAACTCTTTAACCACAACAATAATTAAGTAAAAAGAAAAATATACAACCTTTCCTAGAAGCGCTTTTCGAGGGCGAAGCTCTCATCATTCAGCAGGTGGAAGGTCATATATTATATGACCCCTTTCCCATGTGAAAAGTTGGAGTTGTCACACCACTCCTAATAGTATCCCCAATCGAAATTACTAGCTCCACCCATAGCGTTTAGGTTTTATTTAGGTGGGTCCAGAATTTCGTATTTATCACACAGACTATGTGGATTTGATGGCACGCTAGTCATTATTACCACGTAATAACATCTTTTAGCGCTAATGATGAAGCTTGGTATGAATTAAATTTGAATGGGGATGGATTGTCAAGCTTTTAAGTAATCAGTAATTTAAGCCTAATGTCAAAACGTCACCAGGTTTAAGTTAACCCGATTTGGTCAAAAGGCGTGAATTTGCATAAAGCACAAACAAAACTACAAACAAACATTTTCAGTTTTGCATATGAATTTATTCATTTTTAAGTGAATCTAGTGGCAGTTTTGATCAAGGTAACTATATTTGCACTTTTCTATCGGCGATATCGTATATTGAATATGAACATTTTGTAAATATGTTGATGCCTTTACGAATAATAATATGCCGATCAAAACAACGGAATTCTATCAGAGAAATTTCTGTAAAATGAAATGATCCTGTAAATCAAACATTTGTTATTTTGATCAAATTTGTTAAGGGTTATTCTATCAGCTTTGTTTAAATTTTATTAGTTAAGGGGATTAGAAATGTAAAGCTTGAAGCAATATCAAATATTTGCCAGTCATTCCCGGTTTGAGATAAACATCACACTTTAGATTCGCGCCACATTAATCGAATCTTCTACCGATAAGGTGTTGCGGTTTCTCACACCTATAATTATGTAATAAAAAAAATAGATAAGTGTTCTTGAAAATAAAATTTTTCTTTTTGTTCAGCCGGGCTTCACAAACACGTTTACCTTATGAAATTACTATCGATCGCTGTTTTAACATGTTTACTTTGGAAGCTTTAATAACGAGAAAAATGATTAAAAAGAATTGGATTACACAGAAGGCTGTTCTGCTTTTCCTCATTACAGAAGATTACGTTCATTAAGGATCTATTTTCCCCCCCACTGCCATTAAAAAGAGACACGCCACCATCATTACGATGATGTTTGAAAACATTAAACACGGCATTTAAAAATTTCAAAAACATTTTTAAATAAGTTGTTATTTTTTCACAGTTGACGAGCAGTTTTATTCTTTTCAAAGAGACGCTAATTGCAACAAAAATGAGATTTAAAAGTGGGCATTATTCATAAACTTGCTTAACATCTTTCTTCTTAGAAGTTCCTCTTTAAAAGTCTTTCATAATTATTGCTTCACGGAAGAAAAAAAACCTTCCTGTTTTTTTGGGAAAGCTCAATTTACTACGCTCAAAAGTCGATCACTGTACACGACAATCGTCTTAAGGTGGTTTCTAATTTTTCTCACCCAATGGGAAAACTCGACAGACGATTTGCCTCGACCTCTTGAGGAATATTGATTTTGCTCGGTTCGCTTGTCTAATCCTACAAATTAGCCAGCTGTCCTAGGTGGAAAGAGCCAATTACAGTTTTATATATCGGAGGATTATAACCTATTTCTTATGAGAAGGCCTTCTTTCCTTTCTTACTTTTATTAGGGAGAAGAGGATTCTTTTTTTTTCGGTCGAATGGACTGTAAAGGGGTTTAGTGGTTACCTTGTGACGTCGCCGAAAAGATGAACGCAATGTATAAGCCCTGGACAGATTCGATTAGGAATCTGTCCAAGCTTAATTATTTATTTATTTTTTAAGTTCTGTGTTATTTCCACTCGTTAATTGGAAAATTAACATTGAGATCTTTGTCTTTTTAATCGGTGCTTTGCGTCGAACAGCTGTCGACAACAAATAAGACGTCTCGAAAAAAAAATTAAACTAAAAAAAAATCATTTAAAAAATCAATTTAAGATTAGGAGGTTAATGAAGATCGTTTTATAAATATTTCTGCGTCGCAGGCTTCAAATTACAGGAATTAGTAAGCGGTAGCACCCCCTTTTGCTCTAATGTCTGCCTCCATCCTCCGAGGAAGACTGTCCACCAGTTTTTGGTAGCAAGAAGCTGGAATTTCCCTCCATTCCTGCCTCAGAGCACTGGTTAATTCAACCACGGATGAATGACGGCGTGGTCTGGCTCCTAGTCGACGTTCCAATTCATCCCACAGATTTTCAGTGGAATTGAGATCGGGGCTCTGGTCAAGCCAATCCATTTCTTCAACCCCGTTTCAACCAGTCGTGTGAAACCAGTCTCGAAACAACCGTGGAAACCCAAGGAACGGAGTTCCCGATGAATGGTTATTGTGCTATCAACACAGGAAACAGAATTTCTGAACTCTGTAGCAATCATTTCAGCAGAACACCCTCAATTGCCCTGGGTCACACTTGCATGCACTCGACGATCTCTATCTGTCAATTTCTTGGGTCTGCCAATTCGTGGTTGCACTGTTGTTGCTCCCTGGATCTTCCAATTCGGAAGTCGCTGAACTGTTTTGAACGACCCATATCTTAATAATACGAAGCAGATATGTATCTGAAGGTCTGTATTTCCATTTAAATAAATTATATGTCATTGTCATGCGACATTTGGCACATTCTATGATTTATGAGGGGTGTCCCTAAACTTTTGATCACATAGTGTACAACCTTTGTTTTTCGAGTGAAATATTGTATGCCAATTAGGAATCCAGAAAATTTAAAAGTCTGTTGATATTTATAATTGCTTAATACGGCGTATCGATTTTCTATGAAATAACAATCATTTGTGATGAAAATAATATACACTCCTCAAAATAATTAAAGGAGAATGTGAGTTTGGCGAATTATCAAAGTCACTCGAGTGATACCTAACCGAATCCTGAAGAAACCATGTGAATGTGGCATAGATTGCAGAATCACGCATATCTATAGGCAAATTAACGTCTGTGGCATCATAATACATAAATCAATTTTTTGATAAAAATGAAAGATTTCTCTGGCAGCTCCCTTATTCTGTCATGTTTATCATGACACATCATTTCTGGAAGTTTTCAGTTCGAACGATATTACAACATGATTTACTGGGCTCCAGGCGGCAGAGCTGTTGGGTATATTTACAAATTCACGAAGGGCACTTGGGCGATCCATTGGAGCAAGGCCGTTTACTTTTCGTGAACCGGAGATTGCCCTCATTGAAGAGCGGCGAAGACTCCTCGGAGACCACGTCGATAATCTCGTCAATTCTATGCCACGTAAGCGCGTAGTGGTCTTCTGTCCGAGGAGACTACACCCTGCTAGCGTTCATCTACCAACCTGACAATTTTTTTTTCTTATTCTACAGATACGACTATTGTATAAGCACATTGCATCATGTCTTTAAATGATATTTAATAAGAGTTCATTAATATTGCTTTTTATTACCCGAATTGCTAAATATTCGGGAGTATCGTATATCAAAATTTTATCGTTAAGACCACAATATTACTTTGTTCCCGTAAATATGTTCAGACCGTATATGCTAGTAAGTAAGAACTTGGCATCTGAAGAGAAGTTCTTAAATGTGACTATGAAGACAATTTGGTGCGGATCAATTGTCTCTGATCCGTATATAAGTTCATCGTTTTTTTTTTAACTTAAATGTATTTCTCTCCAATGAAGATTGAAATGATTTAAACTTCGATCAATCTCAGAATGAGAATCTTGTTTATGTTTATCGAGATTTATGCGTTCAAATGATATGTTAGGGGAGTTCACTCGAAGTAACAAAAAAATTTCTGTGCGTAGATATCTTCAAAATCAAAGTATTAGTAATAGTGACAGCAAAATCCATAATAAGCTAGGATTTGGCAAAGAATAAGGATGATGGATGTCCAAATGGTTTTCTCCAGAGCAAATGTCAATACAAATTTCAAAGATACTGATTTTATGGTTTCGGAAGGAAAACGGTAATTTTTTTAATACTTTTTATGCCTCTACAGTAAACTTCGCTGGCAAAATTTCCCTCTGACGTTGTGTCAAAACAAGCTAAAAGAATGCTTTGAGAGTAGGTTCTAAAGATTGGAAAATGCTTCGAAAAGGAGCTATCATATTAATATTTAGTTGTGAAGAGTGTAGGATTAAAAATGTCCAAGCGAAATTTCAACAAGCATCAAATAGAGTCTATATATTTTAATGATGAACTCTATGCATTTTGAATTTCAATAAATCACAGTTGCAAACAAGCTGCTACATCCCATGAAGTATAGCGTCCTTCGTTTGGCGGATAAATGTTTCATAAATTACAGGTAAAGAGGAAATCCAAACACTGCTGTCGACATATATTTGGCGAATATATTATTGATTTATTCGCTTGCTGGACAGTTAATTGCACTGAGTCTGTAATGGGGAGGAAAAACAACATCATGCGAATCTTGCTATTTGAACAACAAATAATACCTCTTTTATTAAACGTTGAATTCTATCTATCATTAAACAGGTGAAAGCAAGTTATTCAATGCAATCCAAGTAAGCGTTGTAGCGTGCCTTCGAGCAACCTCCAAGTTTTCTGGAAAACAGACCATTTCAGAGAGATTAACGGACGAAGCTGTATTCTTTAACGGATACTTTATGCACAAAGCCAACCGAACAAAGTGCATCATCTATTTAATAAACTCTTAGCGAACGTTCAGTGCAGTATGTTAACCTCCAGTGACCACGTTTTACGATCAATTTATTGCACGGGCAAGGATTAAAAGAATGGAGTGTGACCCCCTGAATCTGACATTAATGAAAATGAATAAACGACACAAGAAAGAAGGCCCACGCGAAAGCGTGCTACTTAAATTATCTTAAAATGAAAGACTTAATAAAAGGGCTAGGTTAAAATTCTTTGTGCTTCCGAATGACGCTTTGAACTTATTCGCATATATTATGCCATAAAAATCAAAGCCTTCATATGTTAATTAAGCAATTAACAATGTAAAAACCAAACGGGGGTTAACAGTAGCATGAATAAACTTATAAGTGATTAATGAATGACATAATCAATACCGAAAGATCACCGTCACATAAACGATTGGGGATTGCAGTATTTCTTTATTTGAATAGATGGAGAAGATTGCAAATAAACTGTAAAAGACAAAAACATATTCCGTACATTACTGGATAGAGGAAGATTCAAAGTATTAAAAGTCTGTCAAATATTAATAGAAGTTCAATGCCACACAGCAGCGCTGCTTCTTGTATACAGGGCATTTCATAATTGGTGTCCCATCTTTAGGTCCAAATAACGGCTCAAGGGGAACAGGTGGGGGGGGGGGGGGGGAAATGAATATTGATTATTTGGTTTTAATGTCCCCTAATTCAGAATAAAAACATTTCGCGTCCCTGGGGGTGAAGGGGTAAATTTTGAAAATTTTAATTTTGTACGGGTAGGGGTTAGACCCCATGTGTTATTTAGAAAGTTGTAGAGCATCATGTAAAAATGTGGGTTTAGCAAAAAACCCGGTGAAAAAATCTCATCCCCTGCCCTTTATCGAGTGGGTAAAGTGAATGTTTATGGCTAGCTAATGTAGACAAAAACAAAAAAACTCATTAGAAACTTATTAGAACTTTATTGCTTATTAGAAAACAGTACATTTGAAAACAGTTTTTGTCCACATCGGCTAGCCATAGCTTTCACTTTACCCACTCCATAAAGGGGGGGGGGGGGGCAGGGCATGAGATTTTTTCACCGG
The DNA here is from genome assembly GCA_023313115.1 of Rhysida immarginata. Taxonomy (NCBI): domain Eukaryota; kingdom Metazoa; phylum Arthropoda; class Chilopoda; order Scolopendromorpha; family Scolopendridae; genus Rhysida; species Rhysida immarginata. The sequence goes on along the minus strand of JAHWFO010023306.1, from coordinate 486,081 downwards.
GTTTTTTGCTAAACCCACATTTTACATGATGCTCTACAACTTTCTAAATAACACATGGGGTCTAACCCCTACAAAATTAAAATTTTCAAAATTTACCACTTCACCCCCAGGGACGCAAAATGTTCTTATTCGGAATTAGTGGACATCAAAACCAAATAATCAATATTCATTTTGCCCCCACCTGTTCCCCTTGAGCCGTTATTTGGACCTAAAGACGGAACACCAATTATGAAACACCCTGTATAGGCAAATGGCGACGTCGCAGCAGTTTTTATGTGAATCCGTAGTTCAAGTGCAACGTGAATTCCGACAAATTCCGACAATTCAACAAACAGCCGCCTTGTCATAAGCAAAAATTCGTAGATGGTTCATACTTTGCAGCCGGCCAGGTGGCCGAGAGGGCTAGGACGTAGGCTTTCTAGTTCTCGTAATCCACCTGGTTGTGGGTTCGAATCCCGCCGTGGGCATGGATGTTTGTGTTTGTCCCGGGCTGCGTACAGATATAACTTGTGTAAAAGGCGCAAAATGCCCTTAGTAGTCGACGCCAAAAATTCTAATAAACCAATCAACCAATCATACTTTGCAAATGCACCACACAAAACGACTTCTCCTGCTCGCCATTTTTCTATAACCAAGAAACAGCGTGCTTTGTGGCATTGAATGGAACTTCTAAGTAGTTTAAGTTGAAAATGAAAAGTAGAATTAATCTAAAGTAATGATATGATATTTTCTATGTAATAAAATGTACAGATGGAATGTACTTTTAAGTTCGATGAAAGAAAATTTGACCACTCGGATGTTAAAACTCACGATGACTTCTTGTAGATCCAAACGCTGGAGCTTTTTTTCTAGAAGAAATTCTACGCAGATGTTGACATTCGATAACTTCAAGTCCAGATGATAACACAGTCTTAGTTGGTTTGGTTTGGTTGGATTACTTGGTGTTAACGTCCCTTTTAACTACTATGGTGCAGTCTGGGTTAAACATGGTGGTAAGATGGCTATTACGTAGGTGCCAACGTTGGAGTCTCTTCACAGATGGTAAACAAGCTCTCACAGTCGGATTTGGTAGTAAATTGAAAATTATAAATTAAATGGAACAGTATTAGTTCCTTCAATTCTTTATAAATATGGACGATGAAAATAATAGCAATGAAAATGATATAAGAAAAAAAATTTAATATGAAAATTAAATATTAAGAACGTTTTCGTAGACAGTCAAGTCTCATCATCAGTTGTTTTATAAGGGAATTTAAGTTGGTTACCATCTGTAAAGAGACTCCCACGTTTGGCACCTGCATAACAGTCATCTTACCGCCATACTCAACTAAGACTATTTTATCATCTGGACTTGATGTCATCGAATGTCAACATCTGCGTAGAATTTCTTCCAAAAAAAAGCCTCCAACATTTGGATCGCCAAGAAGACATCGTGAGTTTACATCCGACTGGTCAAATTTTCTTTCATCGAACTTAAAAGTGTATTCCATCTGTACATTTTATTACATGGAAAATATCATATCATTTTAATTAGGTTTTTAAAACTTTGAACCTGCCTCTATTCAATGATCTGCAAAACGTATTTCTGTCGTTTACAGTTTGTTAGGGCAGGTTTCAAATACTTATTTCTATCTCTTTGAATAATTCTGCATTTAAAGTGACTGCTCTTAAAAGGATTATTCATAAGTCAATCCGGAACGCTATTCTACAAAAACCAGGAGAATATTTAATACTCAAATCAAATATAGAAACTCTGGAAGTTTTCTGGGACAAGAGCGCAAGGTATACGCAAGGTGGAAGTTTTTCTGGGAGCTTTATTTTTGCGGAGGAGACTGTTACTGTATGCTAGTTACTAGTTAATACCACACTTACAAGCTGTTATGGAGGATTTACCATGAGCGACTTCCCCATTGGTGGATTGGTCATTCGGCCATTGAGGACTTGCATTTGTTACCTGGCTTCCACGATCACTTGATCTAACTCCTTGCGATTATTTTCCGTTGGATCTAATCAATACGACTACGTGTTTGTGCCATAGGATTTATATGAGGTATAGGATATATCGAAATGTACATCTCGGTCATTAAAAACTTCTGTGGAATGATGTTTTCCTTATGCATTCTTTTATGTGCTGATGTGCCCACAGTTTATGGCTTGCTGTGTCATAGTTAATAACGTTTTGGAAATTTTAAGAAAAAACTTTTTAAATAACATTAAAAGCGCAGTTTCTCATCACAAACACGATTTGATTCTTGTTAGTCTCTCAATAAGCAAATTCTGACTATATATGAAAACTATCTCAGTCATGTCCAAAAGAACAATAAAATTATTTAAACTTACCTGATCTAACCAAACGTTGGTCGTAAGCACTTGATTTTTCTCATCCTAGAAATAGTAAAGATTAAGAAAGTTAGCATTTAAAATAAAAAAAACACACTCATTACTGCTCATTTATAGTCACGTCAAAGTTCAAAATATTACGTATTGAGAATAAAAGGATTGAAAAAAAAGGAATATGCCGAAAGAATAAGGCGAACTGAAAATAAATTCCAGTTTCAGTTTTTAAAAGTAAATAATAAAGAAAGCTTATAATGAATCGCATTTAAATTGAAGTCGAACTAATGAATATTATTTTAAAAGAAATTAAATCAGAATATTCATTAGCTAAGATAGCATAAACAGAAATCGTAATAGAATTGAATAGAATTGCATTATACTGTACTCATTTCTTGCTCTAAATAATTCATAAGCATTAAAGTTTCTTTTCAAATTGAAAAGGAAATGCGTTGGAAATAATTCCTATTCCGAGTCAGTGTTTACTATTTCTTTCCTTGATCTTTAAAAAGAAGACATTCAAAGTAAAATGCGGCAACATTAAACAAATTCAGAAACGTATATGAACAGAATCCGAATAAATAGGTTGCCTGAGTTAATTTAGAATGAAATAGTAAAAAGTCCAAAATTAATTTATCCAGAAAGGCCGAGCACTCTATTTGAGTAAGTAAAGAAGTTAATAAAGTTGTTAGGGAACTGCTAAATTTTTAGGGTTAAATTTTCCTGAAACTTATATTAAGAAATTTGGGAACTACGCCTCGAGTAAAAAGTGGCACATTATTCGATACATGAAAATGCTCTCACAATATCCTGAGTACTTTAATGGAGATCAACAGTCTGATAAGAGACGTCGCAGCAATAGAGTCTCCTCCTTTCACCGATCTAGCGAGGTATCCGTACGACATTAAGGTCAATATTGCTTCAATTAAAAATAAGAATTAAACAGTACAGAATTTTTCCCCATAGAAGGCGGTAATAAAAACCGAAACGCGTCGGCATTTAATGTATATTATATTTAATTCCTTTTTATTATTAATTTTAACTTGGATTTGCTTATGAATACATTTTTAAGAATGTAATGTGGCCGCTGAGAATTTTCCTCTGTTATCAATAGCATTTGCCTATAAATTTTTTGAAAATTTTTGTGAATAAATCTAAGACAGTCGCCTCCCTTATTGAAAGGAAATTGATTTAATGACGTAGATAAATAGCGCATTTTACAGAAGACTGCCCGTCAAAGGATCCCATTTCATGCTCGTCCTCAGTTGAAGACATTTCCCTCATGTCACTTGCAGAAGTTTCATTGAGACTCATTCTATTCAATGGTTAAAAGAAAAAAAATTGGCACGTGTTCTCCAACTAAGGAAAAAAAATGAAGAATAGGAATATTCAGTAACAAAAGTTTTGGAACTAAAATGTTAAAATTTGTTTTCTTTCGAATTCAAAGTTTTGGCAAAGTGTGAACAGTTTGGAATTCCCCGCTTACGCTTTAAAATGGCCTTTGTCTTAAACTTTGAAGGAAAATTATTTTTGTTTACAATTTAGTTTTTAATTGTTGCATTGAAATGGCGGAGAATAATGTCTCTTAGGTTTATTGCTTAAAATAAGATAAAAATAATAACGACATATAATGCAATTGATGCTAGAAGTTCAGTATTTTGTCCAAAACCTTGTTAATTTGAAATCCTAAAGGAGTATTTCGATCAGCAAGTGATTATCAAGGTGAGGTTATAACAGCTGACTAAAAGACTATCGTTTGACCGCAAGATAAAAAATTGGAAACCCTTCAAATTTTGGACGAGAACTCCAATTTACAAACCCAGAAGTAGCGATTCTTCTTATATTAAGTTTGCTCTTTTCTTCTTAATAATTCTTTATTAAATTCGCTCAATACCTATTCACTTTGTTAATAGCTTGGTGGCATTAATTTCTTTGCTCTTCAATCTTTGCGGATGAGCGGGAAAACGTGTGATAGTGTATATTATAGATGATATTCCATCTCATGTATCGTTTTTACTATAAAGAGGGCGGGGCCTAATTGTAACACTTTTTAATACGCTCGAAATTAAACATGATGATGGGGATATTCGTCTGCTCTGTGTGTTATCCACTTTTGCTTCTCTGCTCATTTTAAGGGATTACTTTCTTCTATTACTCGTTTAACGAATTCCAAACGTCCTTTCATGGCCGTACCACGCCTTCTTTTTAACCTCTGTTTGAGGTACCTAAATTCATATAAAACTTCATGAGACTTAAATCCGTTGATTTGAATGTTTTTTTGTTGATAATCGTGATTCCGAATTTGCCTTCAACTTTTCCGCTTAATAAAGTTGTAAACCGCGCAGTATGAGAAGATGATACATCATGACGGACGAGAACTTGGTTGCATTCTTCTGGGTACATATGAGGTGTATTCCATAAGTTTCAGGCTGCAGGCCTGCATATGCCGCTAAAGGGTATAGGAGTCGCGCCTACTTGTGTGTTGAGCAAGGTTGATGTGAGTGTCGGAACTATTCATACAATAATCACGGAAACATTACAGCACCGCAAAGTGTGTGCGAAATGGGTGCCCCGTCATTTGGAATCAGCACAAGAAGGCGTCGGACTTTTTGGAGTGCTATCATGATGATGAGGATTACTTGTCAAGAATTGTCATGGGAGACGAGAGCTGGTGTTACCATGATGAACCCGAATCCAAGCGCCAAAGTCTGCAATGGAAAAACCCCAGGTTCGCCACCACCCAAAATATCAAAGTCGATCCGCAAATTTCATACCGACAGTAAGAGACGGTTCGGAATTGGTTCAAACAACAACAAAAAACCTTCTATGAGAAGTTAATTTTGTGACTGGTATCACAGTGGGTTAATTGCTTGAACCACTAAGGACAACACTTTTGAAATAAATTCATTTATTTAGTTCCCTGTTACTTATCAAATACACCTCATTTGGCATTTCCTGCTCGAGTAATAGTGTCCAAAACTTAATTATAGAATATTTAGCACTTTTTGGTAGGAATTTTAATGAGAGAGAAGCTCCATGCCCAATCCGATTAGCAAAAAAATTCTCCTTTTGGGCATAATAAAATAGCAGACAGTCATTTTATGTTATTTATAGGGGCTAGATTCTTTCAAAACCTCGCGAATACGTTACCATAACCATGTATAGTCTAACAAGAAAACTAGGGAAAATGACACACTTTTGTTACTGACCACCATAAACTTATCATTTAGCTCCATACCACCACAATCTTGTCATAAAACGTCTCTTGGGTACATGTAATTTGTTTTCCTAAATTGATGTTCTTACGTTGTTCTAGTGCCCTACATTCACGTCTAACTGAGACGGAACAGAACGATTTAATTTGTCCATTATGTCCAGAGCTATTCCAATTGCGAACAGACTTGCTAAGTTTTCCATCATAACATTTGTGGGCACCATCTTGTTCGCCACTCACCGAAGAACTTTTAAGAACTCCTTTAGTAAGAATCAAAATATTCTCCAAGAATTTTTTTGATTCCTTTCATAAGCTAAAAGGGATTGTGCCTTCAGATTGCCATCTCTTTCCGAAGATTAAAAAAAAAAGAAACACCTTATGGCAGCAATTCGGATTAGACGATGATGTAAACTTTAACATTGTAAAGCATAAAATGCAAAAAAGTTTATGTGAACAGAATCTCATTTTAATTGTATACTTTAGCTTAATTGATTGTATGTGGTCAGCAGGGGGAAGTTATGATTTCCTTCAACTAAGGTTTAATGAGAATACTAATTTCCGGTGGGATGCTAATGCTTCTCATAAAATGAAAATTAATATTAGTGCAGCACTAAACAGAATCCCATGATTACCTGAGGTCGCAATTTGTTGCGTTTTAATTCCGGAGCTCTCCCTAAACAAGTAACTCAACAGAGAAAGCAGATTATGTTGAAAAATAGAGTAAAAGTGCATCTCCTTGAAATACATAAATACTTCAGTAAAAATAAAATATTAAAAAATTAAATAAGTTGAGAACCTTACATTTTGACTTTTCTCGTATAAATCTAAATGATTTTATTTTTTATTATGTGCGGGGACAAAATTACATAAGCATTTTTGATAGAGCGTTTTGCGATAATATCATTAAGTGGCGAACCCATCGCTTAATCTGAGCCCAAGCTTTTTTTTTATACAAAAGTCGATAAACTATGTATCCATTCTATTATATCTCATATTCGGGTAACTCGTTTTAGGAGCAAACTCGTTTCAGTCACCTAAGTGCTTACGATCTTTTTTTGACGAGTCTTTCCCTCATTAGCTGTCATGAAGAAGTGCCATTGAAGTTAGAAAAGCAAACGAAATTCTTTAGGCACCGTTCCCAGGCAGTGCCCTTATTATTCATGATCTTTATCTCCCTTTTCACTACTAATGACAAGTTTACATTAATATTTTTTCTCTCTCCCTCTTATTTTCCTTAATGATGCTGTTCTGTAACTTGTGACAAGGACGTCACTTGTGCCTCGTTATCTGCGATCCAGCCATGGCTTCAATTATGAATGTTCCCAAACAATATTCTGCCATCACCAGATTGTGGAGACGTTCTTCTCGGTCTCTCATTTTTCAGCAAGAAGACAATGGGTTCAACTTTGCTAAAATGAGTTCGGATACTTATTCTTATCTGTTTCGGAATTTTATTAAAAAAAAAAAAAGCGAATTCAAATTTCTTTTGAAAAGCCACTCTGCTTAGATGGACTGAGAGAACCTCGTTTATTTTAAACGGAAATTTTCAAAATGATTTATTTCTTATGAAAATTTATTTTGAAAGAATAAAAAACATTAATGCACAATCTTAGAAATGTATTTAAGACTATTATTGGAGGAGACTAAAAGACGATAAAATAGAATCGCAGTGGATAATAAAGTTTGGTTCATTCGAGAAAACAAATCCATATGAGCAAGAGACAAGATGATAAGCATAATAGTCTAATATTTGATCTATCTGCAAAAATTTGAAAAAAAATTTGTATGCCAGCAATTGACATCTATCTCAAAGGAGTAATTTAAAAACAGATATATAAAATTGTGCAGTTTATTTTGAAAAGCCTCAATCAGAAACGTAACTTATTTTTACACTTTCCTTCTGTGATTTGTTCAATGCATCATGTAGACTCTCTACAAAATCAGCAAAAGAGGTTATTTTGCCAATAACTTGTATAAATTTATTGATTTAAAAAAAGCAATCGCAACCTGTTTTAATTTATCAAGATTTTCCTAATAAACTAATGATTACTTAGTTTAATAATCTCGTTTAAACGACTGGTTTAAAAAACTTAAATGACGCAGTAATTAATGTCATAAACAAAGAAACATTTTATTCATTCGGTCCTAATATGTGTACATTATCGAGCAATCCCTGTTCAGCTCAAATATTCTATTACCATTTAACTTTGGCAATATTTCGATGTTTGCTTCCATGCTCTACTATGGTTTTGTTCGACACTTTAGGTTTGTTCGCAGGTAGACTCAAGTTTCGTTTAGCTCAACGAGTCGATTACTCGGGAACTATTACTAGGTAGGAGCTTGAAATTTTGGAATTGACTATACCCCTCGAGAGAGAGAAATACGAGTTGCCTTTGAAAGGTATCACGCATCGAAAAATTGCTTGTATAATCGGCTTCGAGAACGTCACACTCAGTACAAAAATAGGAGACAATGTGATTCTTAATTGGCTAAAATGTCAATTGGAGCAAATTTAATCATTGTTGATGTTGATTCGAAAAAAAGCAGGATCAAGCCCAAGGGGCGTAATGGATGTTATTTTTATTATTATTTTTATCACTCATTATTATTAAAACAAGTGAGCCCAACACGGGACAAAAGGTAAGTCCCGGAAAGAAATGGAGACTAACCTTTTCTTTCTGCTCTGGGCAGCTCAAACTTAAATATCTCCTTTATTTTAGGTAGAGGAGATGGTAAGCCATTTATAAACAAATTAGTCCTTCCGAGGAAGATATAAGAAACTAGCAGAAGCCTATTTTTACCCCTTCATCTGCACTTTTTCACCCCCCCAATTTTTTTTAAATCAAAAAATTGATTTTCTCTAACCGTAGAATTTAGAAAATATAAAAGAGATCTTCTTTCGTTTCTCATCATTTCCGATTGAATGATATAGCACATGCCATATAATGCCATAGTTCTAAAGATCAAGTGACGGCCACCCCCACAACTATGATCCTACTGGGACAATTTGGCCCAAATTTCTTAGTAATATAGATCTTCAAAATTTCTGCATTTTTTGAGATAGAAGGTTGAAATTTTGGCGCAGCCCGTTCATCGTTCCAATTTTGGCGCTTGTACCAACACCCTCTAAACACTGGAGTTTAGAGGGTGTTGCCTGTACGCCCGTTAGTTTCGGAGGTGGGTGCTCGACGTGGGACTTAGTCGAAATTTTTGCCTCCTCCACCACGAAACGAGCTCTGTTCGCCAGCAAACTTTCGTTGGCAACTCGGCTCCTGTGCCACCTATGTGCACGTGCCGGAATGCAACTTACCACGGGCATGTGCACCTTCACTATTTATTTTGGTTTTGATTGGCCGACATGGGTCGGAAGTTTTGGGGATGGGAGTTAGAGGGGACCAAAAGATCTACGTATGTTTTTGTACGTATTTAGGCAAGATCTACATTACTACGAGGTTTGGGCCAAATTGTTCCAGTGGGGTAGGAGTTATAGGGGTGGCAGTCACTTGGTCTTTAGAACTTGGCAACAATGGCATATCATATTCGATCAGAAATGATGAGAAACGAAAGAAGATAGAGCTCTTTTTCATTTTCTAAATACTACGTTCGAGAAAATCAATTTTTCGGTTAAAAAATGGGGGGGGGGGGGTTAAAAAGTGCAAATAAAGGGGTAAAAATAGATGAATTCAGGGTTTCCGCTATTTTCCTATACCCTCCTCGGGAGGATTAATTTCTTGTTGTAATTGTAGTTTTTGTCAAACAGGAAAGCCTTAAGTAAGTAGGGCTTCATTTAGTAAGAATACTATGATCTCCATACTTGATAAAGCTGCGAGCAATTTCTTCACGAGGAAGGCTAGTTTGTTCATCTGGCTGATGTACCGTATTTTTGAGCGTTGAAAGTCAAGTATTCTCGAAGATAACTCCCAAAATTTTGTGTTGTACTGCATAGAGGAAAATCTGTGACAATTAAGAATGACTTTTATCTTGATTCACGTTCATGCTTTTGTGTTGAAACCTGTATTGAAAGTCTTAATATTCTTGTTTATATGGTTCATTGTTTTGATAAATTATAAAATAAACATGTAAACTGAAATCTCAAGCAGTAAGTCGGAAATTGGTATGTGACATTGTTTCCCTAAGTTGCTCTGGAGATTTACAGAATTGAGATATTTCATCAGGAATAGAAGAAATTTCTATTGGATTCAAGACATACGATTTCTAATGGATTTGTAATCATAGATAAAGAGTAACAAATGATCTGAAGTTAGCACATTAGATACGAACAAAAGTTTATTTCAGTGAAATAACTGATTACTGCATGTAACTTTCTACGCATACGCATAGTCAAGTAAGAAAAGTTGGGATGCCTTCTGGAATATATTTTTGATGCTATATCATTTAGCTTATCTCGAATTTTTAGTTCTTCATTTTTTTGCTTTTTTTTCATTAAGGTCAAAAAGAGCATCAAATTCACTTTCTCTGTTTACGTCGGACAAACAGGGAAGGAGGGAAAATTGCCTGAAAAAACAAGTCTTCTGCCATATCTCAAAGTGAAATCGATCTCTTAACTTTGACATCGACCTTCAGCCAGGAAATCTGTGAAGGAAAACATAAAAAATAAGAAAACTCAAAATCCGACGCCAATTATGCAAATAAGATTTGGAAAACTTTTTCAGAGGTGGCTTACAACTGGAGGATCATTTAGCTTTAATCTTGTAATATTGTATTTTATTGGATCCTTTATTTACGAGGATGATAATACGGGCTTGAATACAATCAAATGTTTCCTTAAAACATTTAGAGTACACTTTCATAAATATAAAAAAAATTCGCCTGTGTTTCCGTTATTTTGCGGAACTTGGAACTTGAAACATGCCATATATTGTAACTATATTGTAATCGTTTTTAAAACTGCTTGCTTGCTTCAAAAATATTCATTTTATCCTTAATTAGAAGGCAAATAGGTAAGAATAAATTTTTCTGTATGTTCTCCCAACCACTTGGTTTTAAATTGCTGATATACGTCCTAAATAATCACTGGAATAACAAATGCAACATTACGTACTAACTTAAAAATATGTAAACGATCATAATTCTTCCTCGGAAACGAAATAAACGTTCTCCTTCGAAATTTTTCATGCTTATACATGAGCTTTTTCCCCTGCCATTTCTTGTGTAAGCCTCTTTGTGCTTATGTGGAGTAAAATTCTATCATTTGTCATGTTCCTCCGGCAATATCTTGGAGCTTTATTAGTTATTTTATACTGATTTATTATAAGAAGTATAGGATGAAGAAAGAAAAGTATGGAAGATATTCAAATTTTATGGCATACATGAAGTGAAGAAATTACATGTTAAGAGAAGGGGGGAAGTTACTCAATCAGAGTCATATATTGATTACTTTGAGGCTCATGTTTTAAATGGGTTATTTAAAATTTGAATTAGGTTGAAGACTTAAATCGAGTATTAAGTAAAAGATACTTACATATTAGTAAGTATAAATGCAGAATGATACGCATTAGAGTAAAAGATGAGCGATTTCTGTTTAAATCAAAATTTGGTAATTCAAAAATCAGTGAAGGCATGACTGCTTATACCTTGCTTCTCTGTCTTGATTGTACAATTCTAAAGTCTTTTTTGGATTATTTAAAATATAGTAATTCAAAGAAGAGGGAAAAACAGAATACTGTATATACGAGGTGGGCTGAAAAGTAATGCCTCCATGGCTGTAACTTTTTTATTTTTTTAACCGATTTTCAAAATTCTTTTTGTATCTGATACTCACATTTCTCCTCTATGTAATGCACTATTCACTTTTCGACATAGTCCCCATCCCTTTCCACGCATTGTACCAACGCGTGACTAGTCGGGTGAACCCGTCGGAGGGGAATTCCAGGGTTGTTGTCGACACCAAGACCGAACGGCAGGTTTCACCTCGTCGTCAGAACGCAACTCATGCCCCTTAAGGTGCTCTTTCCTCTTTGGGAAGTGGTGAAAGTCGCAAGGTGCAAAGTCTTTCATTTTTGAACTGCAGTTTTTCATCTTTGAACTGTAGGAGCTGCAACCCCCTCTGATGTGTGGTGATCGTGTGCAGACGGGCGTTATCGTGCTGCAGAAGAGGATCCAAAGCTGCCATTCAATCCTCGTGTCGACGACAACCCCGGAATTCCTCTCCGACGGGTTCACCCGACTAGTCACGCGTTGGTACAATGCGTGGAAAGGGATGGGGACTATGTCGAAAAGTGAATAGTGCATTACATAGAGGAGAAATGTGAGTATCAGATACAAAAAGAATTTTGAAAATCGGTTAAAAAATAAAAAAGTTACAGCCATGGAGGCATTACTTTTCAGCCCACCCTCGTATATAATTATTCGCACGGAATGTAAGAAACATAATATCTACTGGAATTTGTTTTGGAGATTTTTACTAAGACATCGTTTACATAAAAAACAAAATAAAAAAATTGAATTTTTAAGATTTACAGCTATTTCACTATGGTAAATATTTTTAACAATACTTCCCCAAGTAAGAAGTTTCTCTTTCAGGACTATGAACTAGGCTTAACAAAAATTTGGATAATGAAGAATTATAATAATGTAAATAATTATTAAATAATTCTGAAGGGTTTCACTGTTTCTATTTATATTTTCAACGAACTAAAAAACTGAATTCTATATTTTTAAAACTGTTTTCCTTAATTATGGCTTCTTTGCAATTTCGACTTGACTAATTGGAAATGACAATCGCTTTGCCGTGCTTCTCTATTTGCAAACTTTACAATTCTATTTCTTAGATTGTTTTCCCTTGTATGCTATTACTGCAGCATTACAGATAACACAATGCAGTTTATCGATTTTTCTACGCGGAGAGTAAATAATCAATTACGATGTTAAACAAAGCCCCATAAATTTATTAAGTGCACTGAAAGAAAGAAAAAATCTCGACAGCTTCATTCTTTTTCTTTGAATGCCAGGAAAGTATAATGAGCACGGCACTTCACAGAAGACAAAACATTCCTAGTAAGAGAATGGAGAATCTTGTAAAGAAAATTTAAAAGGAGAACAAGAAGAGGGGGGTGGGGATGACGATGCTGGTAGTCGTGGTGGAAGGCAGTTTAGGAAAGGAGATTTGAAGGAGTTGTACACCGGTAACACCAAAGAGAAGGAAACCGGTTGAGCGGTGATAATGAGTCGGTAGGTGAGAAGCACCGACATAAAAGGGAGTTTTTCGCCAAGAAAACGTCAGCCCCTTTGTGTTAATGAGGAAGAAGCCGACAAGAAAGAGCCGGAGACAGCAACAACGGGTGACGTCACGTTCTCGTGCTAACAGTCGATGGCGAACATGAACCACGGAAAAGAAAAATAAAAAGAATTTACTGGGGAACATCATAAACCGCGATAGGTCGACGGAAAACCCAACCCCATAATGGGCGGTGAAAACTATGTAGACCAGGCGCCTGATGTTGAATGCTCCTCTGAAAAATGGTTTATAAATAAAAACTGCTTTTTGTAGATGACGGATTCTGCCGAAACTACAGAAGAGAGCTTAAAACTTGCATACTAAATTTCAACCATTTCTCCATTAATTTATTACTACAACGGAGCTTAGATTCTATTACTACACCCTAGCTTAGATTCTATATGCTTATTTTATGAAGGAAATAAAGACTGATTTTCATTATTTGTCATATACACGAGCGTAAAATTAATTTCTTCAGCCAGCTTTAAAATTTTTAAATGACCGTTTTATATTCGAAAATGAATATTTTCGAAAATGACCGTTTTATATTCTTTTGGCGTTACTTTTGGTCGGCTCGAATTCTAAAATGTATGTACATAACTAAGCAAAATGCAGGAAATAAATTTTAAACTTAATATAATAAAGCAATTCAATTGACAACGTGAAATTGTTATTTATAATTCTAAGCTTTGTAATCAGCGTCGGTTATTACAGCCATATACAATTAATGGTCCGATGTGGCTAAGTTTTTAAGTTATTGATGTTATATTCCATGAGTGAAGATCTTCAATTAAACCATTACCTGCTATTATTTCCTCTTTCTGCATATTACGAACTTTTATAAAAAGGCTGTAAAATTTTTCGGGAAAAATATTGGGACGAAAAATTTTGAATGAATGACGGGCTCATTCTGTCTCATGGTTCTTATCTTATTGAGTGCAACATGTCACTTTGAGATAATAACACGGATCTCTTCTTGTCTTAAGACGAGACGTTGACAACAGTCCCTTGAGGTCCACAAAAGCTTCCACTTACTGGTGGCCAAAGTACGAAATCTAAATTGCAATCTCGTTGAAACTGGGAGTCCGTATCTCATCCCATCAACATCAGCAGTTTTGTTTCCTGCGGTATCTCCGATTCCAACAAGAAACTCCCATTTCAGGAAACTTCTCGCTTCCATTGTATACAGTTGCAGGGTAAAAGCATTATCGGCTTGACAACTAGGCTTTCCTTTTTTTTCTTTGCTTCAGCAGAAAATCCATATTTGGCAACGGTTAAAAAAGAAGACGCATTTCTGGACAATTCTAAACAGTTTTATCTACTTTGCTTCGTAAATCTTAATTATATCCTGCATTTAAGACTAAATGAAGGAAACATAATGATGCTCACTTGGCATAAATGTATGCTTTTGTTAATTTTTAATAATGAGGTTTTTTTAATAATGATCCGACAGGAGAGCCTTGAGGGTCACTTTGTATACATGTAAGAGACTCGCTAAAGATTTGCATTACATGCAGATGAGCCTTAAGGGATGAAATGCTAAATCCTTTGAAAGAGAGAAGCCAAAAATCCTATGTTTCAAATTTAATTTTTTTATAAGTTTTTATACTTATAACTTACAAGTTTTTTATATTTTTTGTGGGCAGTGCGGAATATTTTAAGCAGTTTGATCTGTCTGTCTCTTTCCAAGAAGTTATATTCCGAAAACAATTATATATACATAGCAAATCTAAAACATATACAGCATATCTACATGTATGTCAAAATATAATAGCGGAGAGTGTGCCGGCTGCTATATGAAAATACGAACTATCACAAATATTTTTTTAATATTAAATTTTAAAACTATTTAAAAAATCTAGAGCAGAGACTTAAAGAAACCGGTTTATTTCGTACATGTTTACTCATTTTTCCTTTTGATTTATACACAAAACTTTAATACAATTTAGATATAAACAAATATTATATTTTTTCTCTTCAAGAAGTTATATTCCGAAAATAATTTTATTTACATAGCAAATCTAAAAAATATTCAGGATATCTATGTTAAAATGCCTTATTTGTGTAATCTTATTAAAAAAAAGATATGCTTTATTATAAAGATCCGACTCATACTTTATATACTACAAGAATTAAATTTTCCATTGTATAAGCTAGGAGTTGAAATTCCATCACTGTGAAGGATGTTTTTTTGTATCACAAAAGTGGCACCATGTCAGGAAAAAACTCAAACAGTGTTCTCTCTCTTTTTTTTTTATAATACGTGTATATTGCTTCATTACACGTCCAATTACTACATAAAGATTGTCAGATTTTATTCATTAAAAAAGTAACTTAGAGTTTCAATCTCTGCTCACATCTGAAGAATCACTTGTACACGAACTTTTTAAATTTTGAATTCATTTTGTAGATGGTCAAAAATCGTTTCAAAATTAGAAGAACATGTTATGAAACGATTAAATCGGGAATTAGTTTTATTTTTTTGCTTCGCATTTTCTCTTTAGTGCTGTTAGCTACATCTGTTTTTATCTCGATGTAAATATTTTCCTCCTTCCTATGGTTTTCTCTTGAGAGAAAAAAGTTAAAAGAGCCCAATTGAAGCTGCGAAGGATTTTTCTCTGGAGGAAAGGAAATGCTTTCCACTTGACAGTTTTAATTAAGTTGCGAAAGTGAGAGAGGAACATGGAAATTTCAAACGAAATCCCCATTCTTTTTTAAACCAAACGTTCAATATTTGCTTTGCAATCCCACACTCAAAAGCTTCCAGCAGTTTTGCTTCTCCTTTTAGCTATTTTTTTTCAGTTATTCAGATTATTAAAAATTAAACCTGAGGCGAAGAAAACATTTTAAGCGTTTGGATTAAAACCTGATAATTTTACTGTTTTTTTTTTATTTCTCCACAGCAACTATAAATAATTAATTTATGTATCCCTGTCTATTATTATAATTCACTTTTATTCAGTCTATTAACTGCAATTATTACTGATATCTAGAGATGGTTTTGTTTAATTAAACGAATTGGTTTCATAGCTACTACCTCGTCTAAGATTCTCATGGAGGAATTTTATTTTTACGACGTGTACCCATCTCTCTAGTCTCTGGCCCCACAAAAATGTCTAGCCTCTTCCGCAGTTCCAAAATTTCCATTTCTTATACACTAATTTTTTGCTTCACCTGTCTATCCTTTTCTATTAATGGGTTCCATGCTTTCTTTTTCTACTTGTTTCATCTTATGCTACTAAATTTTATTTCCATCTCTATTTTAGAGCTCGAGATTATGAAAATAATAAAGGAAAGTAAAGAATTAAATATGAGAGAGAATGCGAAAATTTATTTGTGTGGTATAAAAGTCTCTTAACATAGGCTTTATTTAACACACTTTTATTTAACTTGTTTGTGCGCAAATTTTGTATTCAATAATTCGTTTACTTCCCGTTGCTCAAACGACTCCAAATTTTGCACGCATGTTTGTCCCTGGTAATGTTGCAACTCCAAATTCAAAATAAGAATTCTTAAAAAGGATTAAAATTGATTTCCATTTAATTTACGCCCTCGGTAGGGGATTGGGGACCACCTCGTCATATTTTCTTCATTTAATTACAATCCCTGGGCAGGGGAAGGGCGACTTCTTCAGATTTCCCGGATTTTTGATATTGTAGTTACCATGTAAAATACTGTTTTTTTTTTGTAAACGAGAAAGTAGTTTCTCCCAAAATTAAATTAAACACAAAAATAAAAAATAAACTCCACTTAAAAACAAAAATTAAAAAATAAAAAGGTTATAAAACTATAATCAAGGAGTAATTTAATGCGTCAAAACAATTCCAATTTCATTGAAAACAATCTCGTATATCCCTCCCTTCCCTAAATTACAAAAATGTGACAGAGCCAACATGAAAGTAAAATTATCTGACAAACTAAAAAAGGACATAAAAGTAATGAGGACTTAAAATAATAATAATGATATTTAAAAAATTACTACATAGCAAAACTTCACACGTTCCCGTGTAGTTTAAAAGTCCACAGTCCTGTCAATAATTGCACCTCTCGTGGATTCGAAAATTCATTGTTGGCTCGGCGATTTTTATAAAAAATGAACGCACATAAAATGATGAAATTTTGAATTTTGAAATTGTTGTAAGCTGTAATAAAAGATAGGGAATGATATCTCATCTCCGCTTTCTTCATCCCTATATACGAGGGGTGTCCAGAAAATAAGTTCCGTTTTGTTATGTAGGCTTAAAAAGGTGAGTAATGCGAAATCCGGCAACGTTGCTTGAAAGAGAATGGTCTTGTGAACGAATGCGGGATGAGTTAGCCCAGTCGCTTGACTAATACGGTCAGGAGAGGTAATGCAAATGGCGTCCTCCAGGTCTGTTCCCGCCACCTCGGATCGTCGTGCGCGGTGTCATTCAGTTTCTCCATGCTCGCGGTTTCAGGTCAATGGTCATTCACCAACAGCTTGTTTCTCTGTATGGAAAAGGTGTGATGTCTGAGTCAATGGTGAGAAGATGGGTTTAAAGCAGTAAGACACGATCTTGAAAAAGGAAGAGGTCGAGCTTCATTCGTTAGGGACGAAATGATGCAAAAAATTGAAAATTTGATTCAAAACAAGAGAAGGGGAATGTTGACTAAAGATGTGCGCCTCCTCCACGACAATGCTCGGCCTCAAGTCGCTCGTGTCACTACTCAGCTTCTTGAGCAATTTGGATGGAATGTTCTGCCCCACCACCCTATAGCTCTGATTTACCCTCTTCCGACTATCTGTTCCCGAAATTAAAGGAGAAATTAGCGGGAGAACGCTTCAGATTTGACGAGGAGGTCAAGGAAGCAGTCAACAACTGGATAAAAGAGATGGTGGCAAGCATTTACAAGGAGGGGATTTCAAAGCTCGTTTTCAGGTATACAAAATGTATTGAGATCGGTGGAGATTACATAGAAAAATAATACATATATTGAAGTACAATTCTTGTAAATTTAATTTTTTTTTTTCAATAAACGCTCGATTTTTAGGGTTTTAGCATCATCTAAAACCCTATTAACGACGGTACAGATGTATGTAACATGTATGTCACAAGCCATAGCTTTTGAAAGGATTGACCTGGAGGCTTGAAATTTTCTACACACGTAGGCCCTATTGAAAGGACGGTGCGAAAAATATAGCGACCCCTCTTGGGTGGCCCGGGGCCCCTCAGGAGTCACTTGTATGAATTTCATGGTTCCTTTTTTATCTTTTGAACAAAGAGGCCTAAAATCCTGAAATTTCGTAAATTTGTAGTGCGGTTCTAAAAAAATAAAACCAATATACAAGAAAAGTGATATAAGCCTCTAGGGCCCCGCCGGAGGTTCCGAGGCCCCAAATACAATTGAAGCTATAACATTTGAACGGAACGACCTAGGAACCTGAAATTTTGTATATTTACCGTGTGGTACTAAAAAAAATAGCAAATATACAAGAAATGTGGTGTAGGCCTATGTGGGGCCCGCCAGAAGACTCCGAGGCCTCAAGTACAAATCAAGGTGGTCTTTTGAACGGAAAGGTCTAGAAACCTGAAGTTTTGTATATATTTAGTTTGGTACTAAAAAAAAACGCCAATATAGAAGGAAGCTGATATAAGCCTCTAGAATCCCGCCAGGGGCCTCGAGGCACCGAATACAATTGAAGCTATAACATTTAAACGGAAAGGCCTAGGAACCTGAAATTTTGTATATTCGTAGTGTGGTACTAAAAATATTGCAAATATAAAAAAAAGAAAGTAATATAGGCCCCAGCAGAGCCCCAGAGGCCCCAAACACAAGCAAAGCTACAACTTTTAAA
Organism: Rhysida immarginata; assembly: GCA_023313115.1. NCBI lineage: Eukaryota > Metazoa > Arthropoda > Chilopoda > Scolopendromorpha > Scolopendridae > Rhysida > Rhysida immarginata. Next base: position 467,478 of record JAHWFO010023306.1, on the reverse strand, counting down.
TGAAAAGGTCTAGAAATCTGAAATTTTGTTTACTTATAGAAAATTACTTAAAAATTTAGCTAATATACACTAAAAACTGGTACAAGGCTCTTGGGTCTCGACAGGGGCCCTGAACTCCCAGTCACAAATCGAGCTATAACTTTTGAACCGGAAGTCCAGAAATCTGAATTCTTGCATAGTTATGGTGTGTAACTTAAAATTTTAGCTCTTATATACTAAAACTTATATAGTCCTCTGGGGCCCTGGCAGGGGCCCTAAAGACAAACAGAGCTATAATGTTTGAACGAAAAGGTTTAGAAATCTGAAAATTTGTATACTTATAGTAGTTTACTAAAAAATTTAGCTAACATACACGAAAAACTGGTATAAGGCTCTTAGGTCTCCACAGGGGCCCTGAAGCCCAAATCACAAATAAGCTCTAACATTTGAATAATAATAAGGCCTGAAATTTTGTTTAATCTTAGTGTGGTATTTAAAAATTTAGCTAATCTATATTAATAATTATATAAGTCTCTTGGCAGGGGCCTTGCGGCTTCAATCTCAAATGAAGCTATAAATTTAAAACCAGAAGTCCAAAAACCTGAAATGTTTTATATTTATAATGTGTTGCTTAAAATTTTAGCTATTACATACTAAAATTGATATAGTCCTCTGAGGCCTCGGCAGGGGCCGCGAGGCTCCAAATACAAATCAAGCTATAACTTTTGTACGAAAAGGCCTAAGAACCTGAAATTTTGTATTTGGCCCCTCCACTTATTATAGTCACGAGCCGCTACTGCTCGTAAAATTTTGATGCTGAAACCCTTTTATCGTTGGATAACGATGCCTTAACTAATTTTTAAAAAATAAACGGAACTTATTTTCCGGACACCCCTCGTACTAATCCTTCTATACCGGATGATCCAAAAGTGTGTTACATTTTTTCATGAAACTAATAATTGTTCATGCCGTCCTTTACATTTTTTGCGCGTGCCTCGTGATTCTTATGAAAGCATTGAATTGCTGGAAAGCAAACACTGAAAATGTCGTTAACAATGGAAGGAATGTAACACACTTTTGTATCACCCGGTATAACTCCCTGATACACTCGCCCCTCTGTTAGGAGTACGAGTGTATATAGTACGGAGTCCAATTTTGGGTATCCGTTACGAACTCCAATCTCTTACGCCTTTATCGCCTACAAAAATGGTTTCTAAGAATCCTGCTTAACATCCGATTACCTAACTCTGTTTGCCATTATTTTGAACTCCTGGGCATTCCAATCATCTATCAAATTTATTCAAATAAATGAGGGTCTAAAAAACGACACGGATACTACTCATTTATTGCCGACGCGTTTCAGTATTACACCATTTTCAAGGCTTGGCTAAATAGTAACAAACGAAAAAACGCTGATTGTTGAATCCAAGTTGGAAACAGTGAAGATTGGATTGTTGCTAGATCTACTTTGGTCATGTGACTTTAATGCCCCGGCCTGTCTTTCTCGTTGGCTACGTAGTCATCACAAGGCCAGCTAGAGCAACGCCACCTAAAAAACAAAGCCTGGTCACTGCGTCATCATACCTTGGCTGACAATTCAACTTTCATTGTTTACAACAAACGAAAAAGCACCCGTTGTAATCAGCGTTTTTTCGTTTGTTGTAAACAATGAAAGTTGGATTGTCAGCCCTGGTTTGATGACGCAGTCCACATGCAGTGAGAAGGCTTTTTTTTTAGGTGGCGTTGGCTAGAGAGACAGCCCCTGAAACTCAAAAGTCACCTGACCATCTTAGTCCGAGCAACAATGTAACCTTCATTGTTTCCAACAAACTAAAAAATACTGATTATTAAAATCAAAGATGGAAACACATGCGCATTTAGATTTTAGTTCATAGTTTCCGGGACGTGTGTATAGTATAATCAAAATAATTTCATTTCACAAAAATAATTGCGTTCTTAACGCTCCCATTGTTTTCGCGCCTATCAACAATCCAATTCATTTTAACATTCATATCACGTAACAATCCGACAGTTGATACGAACTGTTTAAGAACCAGAGCTTATGTTCAACGACTTTTAAATGTACGTCCTACGGCGCATAGAAGACGATGAAAAGAGAAAAGCGAAATGTCTATTTGCTCTCCTTTTCCTCCCCAACTAAATACTGTATAAGATCCATTAAAAGTGTTTACATAAACGGTTGCAACTATTTAGAGGTAATGTTTAGAATACGAAGCGTATGTTTTCCTTTCGATTTGCCCGTTAAATAAGCTTTCTCCATTTCTTATCTAAACATTACCATGAAAATGTTACTTCTGTGGCTACTCGAAATATATAAGACCTTTATGGGAAAAATAAACGCTTTCATTCAATTTCTTTCAGAAAGTTGTTTTTCCCAAGTGTTCTTTTACTTTCTAATGAATCGATTTTTTCTGAGGAACTCTTCCCAAAGTGTACTACACAAACAGGCTTCTACGGTACATGCAGAGGAGGTGCTGCACTTTGAGTTTGTTCTATAAGGGTCGTACAAATGAAAACGAAAATTATTTATTTTATACAAAGTGTATACAAGGAATTTAAAAATACTCTCCAAATGCGTTAAGACATTTACTCCGCTGTGTAACAAGGCGTGTAATTCCTTTATGGAAGAAGTCTTTCGGTTGCGTGTGGAACCATTCCAAAACCTCGTCCTTCACTTCATCGTCCGACTGAAACCTGCGGTCTTTCAGCTGTTTCTTGAGTTCCCCAAACGCGTGAAAGTCAGGGCTGTAAGGTGGATGCTGCATTGCTTCCCAGTTGAACTTTTTGATGAGGTCTACCGTTGCTTTAGAGGTGTGAGGAGGCGCGTTGTCGTGGAGAAGAAGCACTCCTTTTGTAAAAAGTCCAGGACGCTTGCATTTGATGGCCGCGCGTAGTGCCTTCTATGTTTCCCCATATCGTGCTGCGTTAACTGTGGTGCCTTTTTCGAGAAAGTCCAGTAAAATCAAAAAACACGGTCAACATCACCTTCCCCTTTCTGTTTGCGATTGCCTTTGGATTTTTTCGCGATTTGACTTTGATTTGCTTGCGATTGCTTGTTTGGACGAAGCGATCACTCGCAGAGCTTCGAAGCGCGAGCTACCGTTCTTTCTCACGTGATGCAACACTCGCAATCTATTGTTCAATTTGCTCGTAGAGTTTCGCAATTGTTGAAAACAAAAACTTACGACACATCGTCTTTTTTTTCCCACACAAATTTTCGTTTTCATTTGTACGACCCTTATAGATAGGCACGATGTGAACAGTGATCTCTATGCCAAACAATTGCAGAAAGTTTATGACGTCCTGAAACTCGCTACCCGCTACTGATTAATCGAAAACGTGCACTCCTGCAGTATGACTATGCCCCAGCACGCATCGCCAGTCGGACGAAAGCCAAACTCTAGGAACTTGAATTCCGTGGACTTTATACGTCGATCTTATTAACGATTTATCTTTTGAGGTTTTTAGAATTGCTGTCTTAATTGCCATACCTCGTTTGGCAAACCATTCTTTAAGATACCAACGTCCATATCAATATCCATGTCGTGTATTTGTTCTCATTTGTAATTTCATAAGCTTTAATAAAAGAATGTCGTCAATGTACACTTGGGTCTTCATCGATAATGGGAATGTAAAATTGGGATTGATCAACCACAAAGAAGGCAACGCTGATGGCGGAATCTTGCATTATACCCTTATAACAGCTATTGCCGCGCAACATAGTTATCAACCTAGCCCTGAAATTTTTTTTTATTAATTTTAACATCGGTTCCTCAATTCCAAGGGCTTTAAATCTTTCTAAAATTTGAGCCCTTCGAGAGGTGTCAAAGGCCTTTCTAGATCAATTCCCGCAATATAAAATTCTGTTTTTCATCAACAGCCAAAGGGCTTGCAGGTTGAGATCTAGTAATAGATCCTGTGTGGACGATTTGGTCGGCCTCCTTCTTGGTCGATTGGTACGACCTTTCAAAGCTCAGTCATCTTCTGATCAAATATTACCTTCTCCGTTAATTTAAAGATAGATTGCAAGAGAAAAATTGGATGGTGGTTTCTGATATCTGATGTATCTCCAAATTTATAGATAAGATGGATAAGTGTCCCTTTTGAACCAAGAAAATTTGCTTGCTTCTGTGATCTCCTGGATGAGGTAGGCTAATAGCGAGTCACCAAAGGGCCCCATTGCCTGTCAAGAAGTTTGTTTCATAACTTTACACATGGCACAGTTCTTCTAGTGGTATATTGATTGATGAAGTTCATATAGTCTATTTATCTCATTATTTGTTTCAGGTGATGACATAAAAAGGGATCTTAAGGAAACAAACCAACTTCTTGCGGCTCAGTCTATTTAACGCATTAAATGAAAAAAGAAGAGGCAAGGTAAACAGTTTTCTATTTCATCCATGCAAATTATTGTTATAATGTACACAATTGTCTGGGAAACGATTCACAGTCTTAAAATATCGAAAAAAAAACAAACAAATTACGCCTTCAGAAACTCCGCCTGCTCTTCGGCTTCACTACAATGCTTCAGGTGTTTTAATAGAGTGCGAGTAAACATTGATTATTTAATGATGTTAAATGCAGTAGAATTAATTATGAAAAATTAATTAGAAAATAACATTAACGGGCTTTCGAATATTTAATTAGTTAAATATTTAGTATTTGATGAACTCTCTTGATTTCATATTGCTTTTCTAAACTTATTAGGCTTCGAAAATAATTGAGTTATTGAGAACATTGGCACGTATTATAAAAATTAGATTCGCCAGAGATTCTTTGAAAACGTGCTTATATATACAATAATTAAATACTGCCTCCACAATTATATATATATAAGCATTAGAGAGTGTTTTTTTGTTTATTTTCCATATCGTTTCTGAATTGGGCCTCGCGCAGATGATTTACGACGATATAGAAAGATGAGTTAGAAAATATCGATTTTTCAAGCAAAATTCAAACTGGCAACAACCGATAAACACGCGGTCCAAATTCATTTTTCTTTTTTTTTTATTGAAGGCCGTGAATTAGCATTTAAGGAATTTTTTTTGTAATTCATTTTGGTATTCTCACTTCACATCCTTTGCAATTAAATGCCACTTTCCACAGCTGTGTCAAAGTTAAAAGACGAAACGCAGTTTATAACATTCCAGAAACCGAGAAAGAAATATTCATGTATAAAAATTGTTTGTAATTACCAAATGAGTTCGAAGAATGGAGAAAAATTTAAATCGATAAAGGTCATTAAAAGATGACCTGAAAATGTAAAGGGTTTTTCATCAATCACTTTCAGATAACTATCGGGGTTTGGCTGAATTAATCTGCTTAATAAATCAAACAAGTAAATATTAAGAAAAAATGGGCAACTTTCTGAACTTCTGCGTATTTTATAATGAGATTAAGATCTTTGGATTCAAGAATATGATTCAGTTATGCGATAAAAGCGCATTTATTTATAGATACAGGTACACATTAAACGAGAAAGAATTAAAATTAAATGACATTTTTGTCTGTATTTGTAAAAAAAACAAAAAACGGTGCTTTATCTCATAATTTCATTAGTTTCTGGTTAAATTCAATTGTGCAACTCGAGTTAATTAATTACATTCGCAATGTTCAAAGCACTTTTGCAATACATTAATGGAATGCACAATCCTCTTGAGACTTTGGATCGTAAAAGGTAATGCAAGTGTAATTAATTTCAAAAGGAGCAGAAGTTGGCTATAGCAACAAGAACAACTTTGAAGGCGAAGCATTTACTCTTTTGAAATGTATTTAGGTATCTTCTTTATCTCAAACATGCCCAATTTAATTTAGTGGATTAATTATTAAAGATTTATAGATAACAAAATTTAAGGAATTGCACTTAAAGAATATGCGATGATATAGATATACAAAAAAAAAATTTAATAAGGTGACTTTTCCAGGAATCGCGAAATCATTGGAATTATAGGCATGATCTTTAAAATGGATTCTGTAAATAGAAGCGAGGTTGAATGGATAAATAGGTTTATTTAAATCGGGGGCACGTACGTGCAAATCGTCTTTATTCACTCGGATTTTTCCCTCCCTCGGTCTCGAAGGCTTTTATGGAGAACAAGGAACTCACTTCTGAGCAGGATAGAGACTAAGAAGGGCGTGGAGAAAAAGGAGAAAGAGAAAAGGAGGGTAGGGATAAAACAGTAGGGGTGGCAATGGAAAACGATTCTCTGAATTCCTAAAGCGATCGAAGAATTGAATCGACCTCATTGTGCGTGTAAAGTGTTCCCTCGTAACTTATCTTGGAAGTTTTTGTTTGGGTTATTCCGGAAATTTTCAGTTTCTAACATGAGCATTACTCTCATTCTGAAAAAAAAAAGTTTCCTTTTCAGACGTGGAAGGTCTTTACTGACACAATGTTGAAATTAAATATAAAAATAACATCAACACAATAAAGGTAAATTAATAATATTATTTGAAAAAATGGAAGGAAAAATTCTGCGACCTGTATTCGAACCAGGAACCATGAGTACTGAGCTCGACGCCTCTACCAATTGGGCTACTATACTTTAGAGCCTCTACTATACCCTGATGATTGGAGAATTAGCTCCAGTTCTCATTCTTATAAACAATGTTTCTTATAAATTACTAATTTAAAAAAACTTTATTAAATGGTTTTTTTTATAAAAAAAAAAGGATAAAAATCTATTCGCTCTAGCGAGATACGACTTAAGTAATGACTTGAGTGTAATATAATATTACGTATTTCTCAAGTTAATTTTTTATTTTTATTCTATTAGCTTCAAGCATGTAATTTTATGTTTTTTCGATCCAATGAGTAATACTCGAGAACTTTTTTCTCTCCTACTGACGAACTTTGTTAGACATTTTCTAGCAAATATGAAGTCACGACCGACCATAACGTAATTCTCATCTGTCAAAGTGTTTCAAATATAATGACAAAATCTTTATGGTAGGTTTCCCCTTTGCAAGTTCGTTAAGCACGTGTGCTTTGAATCGTTAAAGATAGTGTCTTTACTGTGATCATAGAGCATAGCGTTCTTGATAATTTTGTTTTGTGAGGTCGAAAAGATCTGGCTAAAGGGTATTAATTAAAGAACTGGCTTCTTGAGAATGGCAAGAGTCGTATGTCATGTACGGTTGGATGGCAAATAATTTTACGGCAAGGAGAGGTTGAAGATGGCTTACGACCGATAAAAACAGAACTATTTTACGTAGTGATATTTCAAATGTTGATCAGATTAAAAGGCATGGACACGGCCCAGAAGCCCATGACGACATGCAAACATTCATCACTTCCACATACGGAATGTGTTTAAAAGAAAACTAAAAACAAATTCATTTTAAATTAATTTTTGCAAATAATAATAATGTTGTATTATTTTTTGAGTTCAACTATAGACGGAATATTTAAAATTTATACTCTAAAAATTTAACAATGTTTTTCTCCTGCTCTTCTGTTATTATATTATCATTAATAAAACAAAACTCTAAAAACAGAAAAAAATAAGCAACTCATTGTGTTGATAAACTGAATAATAAATCGTGTTTCTTCTCAACTTTAAAATGATTTAAATGAATTAGATTTATTTAAACCATTTTAAAGTTAATTAAATTTGACCGAACATACAAGAATTGTACTAATGGTATAATGGCAAAATTGTGGACAAACTGTAGTAACAAACAAATTAAGAAGAAAAACCACAATTCCACAAATGAGATTTTTAATCTGGAACCACGACTAAAAATCTCATTTGTGGAATTGTGGTTTCTCTTCTTATTTTGTTTGTTACTGAACATATTAGAATTATTCGTTACGTGGTATAGTAAAATTTAAAATGTCCAATACAATTTAGAGTTATGCCCCCTTTTTTCATTTAAGTTTTTTTATAATAAAATTACAAGGTTTCCTTTCAAAATCTCGATGCGTTTGAGCATTCGAAAATCAACTTTGTAATAATGCCTCATTTATTAAAAGTCAGTGCAATGAAAAGTGAAGCGATATGCATTTTACAATGCCCATATGAATGCCTATAAAAGTTTCATTGATTTAGTTTTACTGTGATATTCAATGTACGTATTAAGCAATGAGTAATCTTCAAAGAAAAAATTCTCTTTTTTTTTCAGTTTAATGATAACTTCCTTGTCGGGTAATCCATAATGCAACAGACGATGACGACGACTGTGACTTTAATTGCACATCTCTTAATTTCTTATCATGTCCTACCCGATGCGCAAGCAAAGCGCCTAATTCCAACGAATCTACTTTCACAACTTCTTGGGCCATATCTATTACTCATCAATAATAGTTACTCAAGCAGTTCTGTTGCTCTTTTATTTTTTAGTTGAGAGAAAGTGTAAGCAATAAACCCATTTATTGTGTATGAATTGTACAATCCGTCCCAAAATGATAGCGCTTCTATAAAAAAATCACATCATGTCATAAATAAAAAATTAACTTTTTTTTAAAAAATAAAAAGACAATTTTAAAATAGTTGGAAAAAGTACAGGGGGTGGATAGAATAATAGGAACACCTTTCGATTTAGAAGTTTTGTCGAATATCCAGAAAAATACTTGATGAATTATCTTGAAACTTCAGGGGTGTATACAGCACAAAGATTTATCTTGAAAACCTCATATATTTCAGCGAAAGATTTGTCTCAAAGGCAAATAAGGGATCAGTAACAAATTGAACAAAACTAATGTTTGGGATCATCCTGTAAAAAATAATGTTTGAAATGCGTTGTAGCTGTAGCATATGATTAGGAGGCTTTTTTACTTATCTGTGTTCGTTTGTATGAGAATAGCACGTATATTCATGGAGAATAAAGGTTTCTTTAAAAAAATAAAAAAACTTTTTTAAGTTTTTTTGTTTATAACATGCAGTGTTTTCACTCTCTAAGATGATGAGGTCCTATTGGGGTGATCGACTCGTTTCATTAAATATGGATTTTATACAGGGTGTAAATGGACGACGTTTCACAAATTTAAGGATCTGTAGAGGATGATGTGGTAGTCCCAAACGAAAAGCGACGGAGCCACAGCATGTTTGATGTTTAATATGTGGCGATCTGAAATGGGACAGTCCAGTAACAGTTCTGTACGTAATTGGGTACGAAAGTTCTCGCTGTTTCCTGCCTCACACTAAAGTCCATTCCTGAACTCATACAGCACAAAACGTAGAGCGCAAAAAACCTTCACCCTTACGGAATGTTTTAAACTAACAACGGGAATTTCGTACCAACCTGATATGCAAGATTATGTGATTGGAGAATGTGCTGTTCATCCGGACGGTCCCATTTGAAAATAGCCTGCGAGCTGACAGTCTGCATCGTAGATGCAGACAGGGGACATCGTAGTAAACGTACCTAGTTCAATGCTTGACAAACCAGGACATCAAACAAGCTGTGGCTCCGTCGCTTTTCGTTTGGGACTATGGGTTTATTAATAAAAAATGTTCACCACATCATCCTCTACATATTCTTAAATTTGTGAAACGTCGTCCATTTACACCCTGTATAAACTAAATACAGTATTCTTAAATATCTGTTTGATTATTTTTAATGATACCTTTGACACTGATTCATGGCCCTCCAAACGTTCATTTATGATGGGTGTGATGCGAGTTTTCTCACTTATGTATTAGAAGATCTTATACTTCGAGATAATGTTATTTTCTCTCTGTCCCTGAGAACACCTGGACATCCAGGAGAGTTTTTGGTTCCATAAGCTTGAGGATTTTTTAATTTTTTTATAACCTCAGAACGCCCTAGTTTCTAAGAAATTTCTTAAACAGAGGTTTTTTAGAGTAAAGCAGTTATTGCGCCTTTTCGTAATCACTTAATTGCGATTGACGACCCATATTACTGATTTATATGCAAATGTTTGTTTGTTCCTAACGTTCTATCATTTTGGGACAGGCTTATTTTGATTTTCTCCCCTTTTCTCGTAGGGAATAGTATAAACTATTCAGCCATTTTAAATTTATTTTTTTTATCAAAAAAATAATTTCTTTATTTATGCAATAACGTGATTTTTTTTCATCATTTTGGGACAGAGTGTAATTTATTATATTTAAGACGGGGATTGACTTTAAACAACGCTAAATCACCTTCGAGTTGTCACAGATATCAAGACTGTTAAAGTTAGATTCTATCTTCTAGTTTAACTTTTATTGATAAAATACAGATTCTTCGCAAACATTTTTGTTTTGCGAATGATCTAATTGTTTATTAAAATTCGTTTGTTATTATGTCGTTTTTTGTTTTTTTTTGTTCTTATTCCCCAAAACTCAACACATCGTATACAGGCCGCTCGCAATCAAGTAATAAGAACTGCTTTTAATGCTACTAGAATTGCTTCAGTTTTTCTAGAATGCATCATTACGGTTTACCTACATTAATGGCTATTCATGGAGTTGTCTGATATAGGTAGAGCGAGACAATTTATTAGGCTATGTTGACTATTTAGGTCATTATATTCAACAGTCATGATTGTGATTCCTGTAGATTATCTACTTTTTTGAATCGACAGTTTCCATATAAGGCCATCCATTTATAGAATGAGTAACTTTTTATAAATACGTTGTCTAGTCATGGCCATTACTCATCAAACTGTTATCAACAAGCTAACTTCTTTTCGTTCTCATTTATACCACTTATTATTTGTGACTGAAATTGATGCCAGTTTGGTTTTGTTGTTATTATTCGTTTTGCTCTTTTTGTTATTTCAATGGAATGTTTTAGTGTAATAATAAATAAATAATGCAAAATAAGGAGATTGTGTAAAATAAAATTCTGTTTTAATGTACTTGTACTTAGAAATTCTATTTCACAAATTCAATTTGCCCTTTATATTCCGTTTCTTGTTGTTTTTTTACATGTTTATATAGGGAAATAGGGGTAAAAGTAATTTAATCGAGCCCTAGAGAGAATTCTACTCCCTCCTCGCTGCTCCATTGAAAGGCTGTGTAGCAATGTTGTCAGCATTTATTAAACATGCTTCAGTTACTAGACCATGTCATCTTGTATTTTATTAAAGTATAAACAGAAAATCAATACGCGTTTTTTTTTAAACTTTTCTTTGTTGTTTGCACAGGCACCATTCTTTCTTATAAAACTATTGTTATTGATCTGTATTTTTTGTATTTCACGGAGAAAGAAAAACAACTCGACAGACTATATAACAAAAGCTTTTCTTTATATTTTTCAGAGCTTATTAATCAATTTTCATGGAAACCCCTTTCATACGTTCGCTGACAGTGAAGCAGATGTGAGTTCTGCAACACAACACTCAATAATAAATCACGAACAAGAAGAGAATCCGAGTTGACGTGAATGAAGGGACGATTTTCAGATATTTTTTCCCTTTCATTCAGCCTTTCTTGCTCTCTCGAAAATTTTTTTCCTTTTTTCCTCCCGAGGCAAACACTAACCCTCTCCTTACTTCCGATTGTCCCCTCGACGGAGCAAAGAGTTGAAGAAATCCAATTGGGTGAAAATAGCCCTCCAAAAAAGGGAGAAGGCCAGGGGCGAAATTTCGTTCCAAGTCTGGAAAAACAAAGTTCGTGGATGCCAACTCACGGTAAAAATTACGGTCAAAAAGAGCGAAGGAGACAACGTTTCATCACAAATACTTTTCGCGTTTAAAGGGTCGACAGATAAACAAATCAACTTTTCTTTCTTTTTCTCTTTTGTTTTCCTTCCTCACTCTGACCTTTAGATGGCGCTGTCGTTCAAATTTTTGAGTGATATTTCTTTTTTATGACGTAAAAAGTAATGAAAGAAACTCAAGAAAATGTCGGGTTTTTTTGCTTTTTGTCTCTTATTTTTAATCATGAAATCAACTTGACGTCTAATTAATTAAAGTATTTGGGTAAGAGTTTGAGCATTAAAACTATAAAACGAGCATAACACGATGATGAATGCATTCATTTCAAAATTAGAGGGGATCAGAACTGTAACAAAAAATATAATCCAATCTATGTGGATAGCCTTCTAGGGCCATTATTTTATTGATTTGTAGTCATTTCAAAACAAGCGAAGAACTCAACCGATTGAATTTGTACTTTATACAAAGAAATCCTCCCTAGTATGTATTTTTCTCCATCTGAGAACATCTGGAATTTTCTCCAACTCAAATTCGTGTCACGTGAATAAAAAGATTCTTTATCTTCCTAGTACCGACTTCTAAATGAGACAGATCTTTGCTTCTATAACATTTATTTTGTTGAGAAACAATAATATTATTCATAAGCGGCTTCAGTTATAGGGATCACCATATTTGCATTCATAAGAATTTGTATATGCAAGATTATCCAAAATCCATGAAACATTTCAGAAATTCACCACACAAAATCTACGTGACTGACAGTGGTAGTTCATTTTTTTAATTTTATATTCACTGAAGCGCCAAAAGTCATGAGATACCTATTCCATATCATGTAGGATCTCCTTTTGCCCGGTGAAGTGCAGCAACTCGGCGTGGCATGGACTCAACCAGTCGGCGGAAGTCTTCTGAAAAGATGTTCAGCCATGCAGTCTCGACAGCCGTCCATAATTGCGTGAGTGTTGCAGGTGCAGGCTCTTGTTCACGAATGGATCTTTCAATATATTCTAAATATGTTTGATGGGGTTCATGTCTGTCGATCTAGGTGGGTAATTAGTTCGTTGGAATTGTTCAGAACGCTCCACAAACCAATCGCGAGTAATGTTGGCCCGATGACCTGGCGCATTGTCCTTCTGGAACATCCTATCCTTGTTAGGGTACATGAAGGGCTGCAAATGGTCACTAAGCAGCTGGAGATAACGATTCCCAGTCAGTAAGAGGTCCAATTTGATCAGATGAGCGAAACCCGTACGTAAACACGTTCCATATCATGATGGAGCAGCCACCAGCTTGCAGTGCCTTCCTGGCAACTGGTGTCCATGGTCTCTTGGGGTCCGTGCCACATTTGAACCGTAACTTCAGCTTGAATCAACTGGAATCGTGACTCATCGGAAGGACTGAACTCAAAGGTGCAGCTCGGATGGCGTGCTTTGAGTAAAGGCACTCTTATCGGTCGGTGCTTTGACTACTTCTGTTGCCATATCCCATCAATCCCAAATTTCGCTGCACTGACCTCTTCATGCAATTGTGGCATTAACCAATACACCAGCATGTCCAGATACGTGTCCCACCTTGTGACCTCACACCTTGCGTTTTCTTTTTATGGGGGTGTGTAAAGACACGTTTTTAGTACTCCCCTCATTAAATATGGCTGTTAATTGACGTAGTGACGTGTGTCTGTTACGAAGGACCATCCTGATCAGATGTCGCTGGTCACGAGCATTTAGCAGGCGTGATCGGTCATTGCGGTGTCCGTGGTGGGTGGTAATGCCTGAAATTAGGTACTCTCTGTAAACCCTTGATACTGTGGATCGAGAAATGTTGAATGCCCGCACCACTTCAGAAATGGAGTGCCCCATGTAAGTGAATGCTCCAACTACCATTCCGCGTTCAAACTCTGATAATTCTCTAATCACGTTAGGTTTCAGACGACTGCTAATGGTCGAATTGACAGCACTGATACCGCTCTGCCTATTTATACATCTTTTACGCGATGCAAGAGATACCTAAAAATGTGCATATGACGTTCCAATGACTTTTGAGCTTCTGAAGCAGCACAAAACTATCAGAAAATCCACCAGGACTATGAAGTTCTGAGATTAGCAAGAAATGGGAGCAGGAAGACAATATCCTTCACGAATCCTCGAATCCTCGCAAGAAAAGGTCACAGAGTTAAATCTGGGATGGCCATCGGGTTAAATATATTTACGCCCGATCCAATTTCGTGACTAATATTTTAGTGAGGCACTCTAGCACGTTATTGCAGTAATGAGACCAAAAATAGTTGGAGATTACGTAAGAATTACCACTATCCGTCGCCTATTTTTTATGTGGTGAATTTCTAAAATATTTCACGGACTTAAAAATAACCCTGCATTACATATTTCGTTACGCAAAATAATGCAAATACCATATCACGGTTAATCAACTTAAGAACCAAATATTTCATTAACTTAAATGGCTCATGATTAATATGAAAATTTCAATACTTAAAAAGCGCAGGTTGAAGCGCACGAAAAACTGTCTCGAACTTTCCGCTGCCCGGCCCCACCTGGTACCGGGCCTCTTTAACTAGTAGACAACAAAAAAGACTGAACACATTGAATAAAATTAAAAATTATATTATTTAATTGACTCTATTTTCTATAAGGATTTTACATTATACGAGAATCATTCAGAAAGAAGTGCCGGTTTTAGAATTAAAAAAGTAACCAATAAATATTTGCTGAATTTTTTTTATTTCGACATACCTTTTTTCACGTAGTCGCCCTGGATGTTTAGGTACTTATCATAACATGTGTCAAGTTTTTAGAAGTCATACAATTCTCAGCCAGTCCATTCAGAAGCGTAGTGACTGCAACATTTATCTCTTCCTCACTTCGCTCTCATAATTCCTTCAGTTTCATGGATTTCGTCAATTGTGTGCCACCGATCCTGTTTGATGAATTCATCGACGCACGCGCAAATCATCCGTAATGACAGACGAGCGGCCGATTCGTTCATCAGAATCCTTACTTTAAATTTTCGACACCGTCGCCGCACTGTTGATTTATTCATAAAATCACCATATACGTAATTCCTTGATTCGAAGATGAATCTCATATGATCGGGTATTCGAAATTATTCAGAAATCGAATTGCATATTTCATTCCACAAACGCGGCGGTTGTTTCCATTTTCAGCAATTGCTCCTAACCCGAATGAAACTCACACCGAGTGACTGAAACTGACTTACCTAAAACTAGTGGGATTCAGTCACATGCGATGGTATTACTTTCCGAGTGACCTTTGGTTTTTACCTTGAAAGAAGAAATATTCTATCTAAATAAATACAAAGCCTGCAATACTTTACTAGAATGTTTAAAAAGTGGTTACAATTTTTAAAATGTCGGTTTCTTAATGTATGGAAAAATGACTGAACACTGTGGGATAGTGGGACACCAGAATTTATTTTAATCTTCTGGGTAAACCAATCACAAGTCCTTAGGTTACTGTAAGCCAGGTATTTCGCCAATCCCGCTGGAGTGCATTGACCAACTCCAGAAATGAAGATCGCCTCAGCCTGTCCCGCACCCATTGTTCCAATTTGTCCTACAAGTTGTCTAGGGGATTGAGGCCAGTTCATCCAGGAGACTTGATTTTCCGCATTCCAAAAAGTAGCCCTGGAAACATGGCAAGTGGCATTGTCTCTTAGACGAGACATTCAGTTTTCATAAAACTGCCACAACGTAAGAAGCACTGAGTTGTCCAGAATGTCTCTGTATGCCTCGGAATTCATATTTCTATGCACTACAAAAAATCACTGGACCAGCTAAAACAACACAGACCATCATGCCACTACCATACTTCATAGTATGCACAGTACACTCCGGTAGCAGACTTTCTCCAGATTACTGCCTAACTCACATTCATCCTACCTAAAAAGCGTAATGCTGCTCTTGCTCCTGTGTCAAATTCCTGTCCTCCGTACATCATCATAAGCGCTGACCAGAATTCTTCCTTGTGATGAGAGGTTTATGGGCGGCTGCTCGACCATAATATCCAAGTGCATAGGCTTCTTGATGCAGAGTCTTGATTGAAACATGCATATCGGTGCTCATTTGGAATTCGTTTGCCAAGACATGGATGAGACTGATCCTGTTTTATCGCAGCTCGTCTATCCCTCTTTGCAGTATTAATGGGTCTTCCGGGGCGATGTTCATTCCTGCATTGTATACTTTCTTCTTCCGCGTGTGGATAACAAAGGATACAGTTGATTTTGTGGATTTCTCTAATGTCAGCAATGCATTGTATACTCATGCCTCCTATGGAGCATCCTATTATTATGCCCTTTTCGAAAGCTGTCTCCTGGTAGCCATTTTACATGAGAATTAATTGAGTACACTTCCGTTTCCGTTTTTAAATCTCATAGATCATGATGGTCGTGAATAAGATTAAATGGTCATGAAGGGAGGGGTCCAACCGCTTTCTTCCACATAGAGTATTAAGGAAGCAATAGCTGCATACAGTTTTATTTCATGAAATATATGTTGAATAGCAGAAATAAAAACATTTATCTGCGAATTTTCCATGTCAATGGAGCTATTTCATGCTCGTTTGTTCTTTAAAAATGAATTGTTTTGTCCTCTATTAATCTTTGCAACTTTCTTAACATCCTTATAATCAATGAGTTCCTATTTCAGAACGAAAAAAAGACATTGGGGAATGAAGAAATGGCTTTTATTGCGAGACATAACAGCTGGTTTTGGTGGAAGAAAGGATTCAGCAGCAATAAATTGACCATAAAATCAACACGTGTCCGACCATTGGGAGTTCTTCTTGGACTAGCCCAATGGCTATGTAGGCAAAAAAAGAAGAGAGAGAGAGAGAGAGAGAGAGAGAGAGAGAGAGAGAGAGAGAGGAAACTTATTTCGGTGAAAATGTTAACTGCTCATTGATCCACCAAGGTGGAAGAGAAGAATGACTCGCAGAATGGTTTTTGAGGAGATCGTGTATCAAGTCTCTATAAAGATCTTTAAGCCATCCATCGGATTTAGGGTAAGAAAAGAAAAACGGCCTAGTGGCTTGGGAGAGATTTAAGAAGGTTTGATAAGGCTTGAAAAGCTTTGGTTTTTTTTCCATTCACTGATCAATTTGATTTACACTTAATAATTTAAAAGGTTTTTCTCTCTATTAATTGTTAAATACAAAATATTCAAAAATAATTTAATTTAGATTCTCTTTTCGCAGAAACGCAATATATAGAATGTTCTGGAATATGAACGTTGAGATAATGCGTTTCCATTCCATGAATGGTTATCTCTATATATAATAAAAAAAAAACGAAGCACTTCAAAAATAATCTAAGAATCGTAAAGTACGTACGTTCGAATGAGAAAGACTTGTCGCCTACAAATGAGCAATTATTTTCAGAACGAATTTGAAACGTGTGATATGTGGACCTATATTGTACCCTATGGTTATTGCACTTTTAAAATGGTATCTTCTAATGCGATTTTTATTTATAGATGCGTAGATTTAAATTGCCGCTAATGATGCCCCGACGACGCTCTCGAAGATCTTAAGACGATGCACGAGGGCATGACTCCATTATCATCGCCCCTTAAGACGACTGCCATTAACCATCCGATATCGGCAGCTCCGTCTAGAATGATGGCGCGCCGAGAATCATGGACGGCTCCTGAATGGCGTCTCATCGGTTTTAGTGGCATATCTCGTTTCAACCTCGGAGCATATGAAGGAAGACTGAGCAGCATTTACGTTCTCAATCCGTAATTAAGGTGTGAAGAACCATCTGCTATGACAGCATAGCCATAAGAGGGACGTTAACATTCATATTTTCAGGTGAGCCTATAACGCATTTTATTTTCCGTTACATCATCTGCACCAACCTCTGTTATACATAAAGCCCCCTCAAAAGGCATCTGCCGAGAGAATCTGCTTGATGTGAATACTTTTAACCTAAGCTCCCCAGAGTTTCATGTATGGAAAATCAGTTGGAGCCATTCTGTAAAATCGTTTACAGATCTCTCGACATTGCCGGCACAGTATCTCTTTTACATACTAACTTCTAACCGACATGTATGTCTTCATTCGCCTTGTAAGTTTCAATCTCTTCGAACGTTTGCTTCGGGGTACTTTGTCAATTTATTGTCAAAGCGTTTAATGTGAATTGCTCGTATACATGCTCTTTAAAATTCAGCCGGTGTTCCGCTTATACACGAATATTGCCTTTCTCAAAAATTGTTTGATCCATCGATTGGAAATGTTCGTATTCCGTTTTCAAATTTAAGTGATGCTGACATCACGTCATGACTGCTTATTCTGTCTTGTCATTCGATTTGCCCTTAGAAGCCAAGCCGTGAACTCGTGCTTCAACAATTGTTATGATACTTGTACAATTCGAAAATCTATTCAACTTTGCAATCATTCAATAAAGAACGGTAGATTAAAGTTCTATTGGGATCGATTGCATAATCAGATGTCATATGCAGGTTTTTATTGTATTACGAGCTTGTCGGAGTCTGATGTTTCTGTTTTCAATACTGGTGTTGATAACATCCTCGCAAAGTAGTTCTGACACATTCAACTAGTTTAGTTGTTCACGGTTCTCCGAAACATTCGAATAAGCGAACAGGGCAAGACTGAAGCCGCATATTGACACACTTTTTAGACACCGTCTTTTTAATAGAGAAGAGGGTAATTAAAGCATAAAAAGAGGGTAATAAGAAGAGGTACTCACGATAGCATAAGCAACCTACTGCTTTTTTTTTGTTTCTTAATTGACTATAGGTTGCTCGTTTTGAGTAGCACAAGTAAATAAGCATGAGTTGTAGCGGATAACTGGTTAAAATATAATCAAAGGGTGGTTAGAAATGATACTGCCATGTATATCGCGTTGTAACCCTAAATTCTTAATGTGTGAATGTTTAATGGCAGCATTAAATACATACCGCCAAAAATTGTATACACATCTTAACAGATGCCATCTATGGATGTTTTATCTGTCGTACATGGACTTTATGGAAATGAATTTTACTTTCAACAAGACGGGCCATCACCATACTTTCATCGAGATATGCGAAATTACGTGGATGAGAAGCATGAAGACGTGCAATGGAGTTCCCGACCGTTCTTCTGAATTGACTTTTTATCTGTAGACTTGTACCTATGTCAGTGTGTATTGGAACTAGCTCGCGTGAGTCGGTTATTAATACTTTTCAAATTTAGCGATTCGATTTGTATAATTTTACAAATTTAGCGAGCCCGTTCCATGCCCGTTTTTCTTTCTTTTTCCACATTTTTTCCCTTTAGCGTAAGAATGGAACTACTTATTGATTTTACAATGTACGTCTGTCTGCTTCCTTCATATTTTCTACGTTTTTTTTAAACTTAGAAATTAAAATTCCGTATGTACCTTATCATGAGCATGTCCTGCTTCACTATTTTAGTTGTTTTAGATTGATCCACTGAAAGTGAGGGTTAGAGGAAACCATCTGATCTATACGTATCTTTATGTCTAGGCAAGGTCTATACTATGAAGTTTGGGTGAAGTTGTCCCAGTTGGGTCGGAGTTTTGGGAGTAGCAGTCAAGTGGTATATAGAACTATTAACGTTTTCTAATGGCAACATATACTAGTAGAATGTGATATGAGAAACGAAAAAAGGTGTTCTTTTCAATTTTCTAAATACTATGTTCGGAAAAATTAATTTAGAAAAATCTGAAAATTTAAAAAAGGAGTTAACAATTGCAGATAAAAGGTTGGGATAATACATGAATTCAAGTGCTTTTGCGACTTTCCTATACCCTCCTCGGGGGGAGGGGATTAATTTCTTGTTAAATATAACATTACTTAATGATATATTGTGATCACGTGGCTTATGAACTTCCCTAATAGATAACAATACTAATAGTATAATGCCAAAAACTGAATAAATGGTACTAACAAACCAAATAAGAACAGAAATGAGATTTTTAATCTGTTAATGCCTCTGTCTATTATTATCGCTCTGTATAGAATGTTTAAATCAATAAGCTTCTGTATCTCAGCTAGATGTTAACGTATGCTATTGCCTACTTAGTTATTATTATTAAAAAATTTTTTCGTTATGCCCAGCTAGAAGCGCAATCAAAAATTAGCAGATACAGATGCAAGTAAGGTGATCAGTATTTGTCGATCTCTGTATTGCAACTAAGATATTGAGCCTTAGAAGTTACGATCTGATTATCACGAGAGAGAGAGAGAGAGAGAGAGAGAGAGAGAGAGAGAGAGAGAGAGAGGGAGGGAGGGAGAGAGAGAGAACCTGCACCATAACGCTCTCGGCCAACGAGGCCAGCATCACAAGTATCATCATCATTATTCTCTGTATCTTTAAACTTTTCCTTCATTTTTCTTATCTTGTTTATTTATTCCCGTTTGCTTTAATTTCAAATGTGTTTATTTTCATAATAAGCGACCAAATTAATAAATAATAATAATTATAAACTGGAGATAACCTCCAACCGCAGGTAATAATTTTTCGATTGAAAAATGGAAGAAAAAATTCTGCGACCTGGATTCGAACCAGGAATCTCGACTGTCATGGTCAATGCCTCTACCATTGACTCAATGGAGGTCCCCACCTCCCATTGGGCTTTCAACCGTGACAATTTGGTTGTCTTTAAGATACCTTGTGACAGCATGGCTGTCCGGGTGTCTGTGATAGCCCAATTGGCAGATGCATTGACATGACAGTCGAGGTTTCTGGTTCGAATCCAGGTCGCAGAATTTTTCCTTCCATTTTTCAATCGATAAGCGACCTCTATAAGGTCTTTTGCCTGTAGGGTGACAACATAGGATCCTGCCCAACATTTTTTTTTCGCTCGGATTTTTCTTATTGTTACAATTATTTATTTAGTTGTGAGAAATTTTTTAATTAATATTTAATTATATAAGAACTGAGAAGGTCAGGCATTACTAAATACATATTAAATACTGACTTCCTAAACCTGCTTTTACCAAAATCCGGAGTTTTATAGTGATTTGGTGTTTTGGCATCTTTATGACCCTCTCTAGTGGAATAAAAATTCCTTACAAAACAAGCTATTTCCAAAGTAGATGTCTTATGCAGAATAAGCTTTCTTTTAAAAACATATGTAATAACTTTATAGTTTTTTAATTTTCTGAATAATTACTTTAACGGCAGAAAGCAGCTTTTGGAAATCAGCCCTTCATATATGACTTAATGCGTAAAATACTGGAAATATCAAATAGATTGTGTGTCACAATAAACGGATGATCCCTGTAATGTGCTCATCCTTCATAAATTGCATAGTAAATTTCAAGCAATATTACAATTTCGACATTTATAATGCAATTTAACATTCTCTAGCAACAAAAGCTTTCCATTTACAAGCGGTCATTAAATTGAATTTAACGGGTTAATAATGAGAGCGTAATGAGTGAGTAACTCGACCATGATTTCTTTTAAATTTACAATCAAAATAATTAAAACGATTTATAAGTCGATTCATATTAGATTGAAGCTACCATAAATTATATAGTGGGTTCAAATAAAGGATCAGAAAATGTCATCGACGAATAAAACGCGGGAAATGCCATTGGGAAGCAGTGGCTTCATTTGCATATTGCCCCCTAACAATATCATTAAGTTTGAAGCTGGCATTCGATTCGGCTCCAGGTAACGATGTATTGTCGAATACCATTAGTTTACAGGTCTGTAAGCATCTGAAATTGCACGCCAATTTGGCGACAATTTATTAACTCCGACCTCCATTAAGCAAGGTCAACCGTGAACAATTCCCTAGAGAATACAGTCGTTAATGAAATACTAGTTAGCTTTAAAAAAGCTTTAACTATTGCAGAAAATGTTTACAGGACGTTAATTACTCGTAAAATAGAGCCCTATTTGAAGGGTTATGCTCAGTTATTATTTTCGTTGATCTATGATAATTTTATGATAATTTTATATTACAGTAATTTACATTTCTTCTATTCTTAGTTCCACGTTTTTGAGACATCATTCAAAAGAGAATCATGCGCAGTTTAAAAATAAACTACGCATTTCTCATCTAAAGCTACATTCCTTCGCCCACACGAGAAATCATGGTTATCGTACAAATTATTTTAATGGCTTCGTTTCGAATGTAAGCATTTGGTGAAATGACGAGAAGCCAATGTCTTTTTCAGAGTCACCGCTTATATTTATTGGATAATGAAATGTTCTCGAACGAACCAATGTGGCTGCAAATCTCGGAACGTGTTCGTTTCATAAAAGTGATCTGCTTGCATTAAATGGCTTAATTTCTATCGGAGTCACATATGGAACTGATGAGCATCAAATTAACTGATTTAATGAGGTTAAACACGGAGGCTTAATTTTTCTAATTTCATCACTGAAGTAAAGTTAAGCTCCACATGAATCGAACTTTTTAATTTCTTTATAATAAAGTCAACCGCTCAACCAAATGAATGACTTCAGCATTCAGTTCCACAAAGGTTGAAAAGGTCCCTAGTTCATTCTCAAGCTGTGCAATTTCTTATTTTCGTTTATAGCCAAAACATTCATAGTGGCCTTTCCTCGCGCACAAAATTTAATTTTTATTACCTTACTGTCCTTCTTATACCGTATGGTAAGAAATCCCTGAATACAGGCTTTTAGAGTGTCCTTAAAAATAGGCTGCACGATTAATGACACTGCATAATCTTTAAGGAAGAAAATTCGTTATCTTACAGATTTAAAACAAAAATTCGTTAATACAGATTTTAAATAAAAATTGTTGCTCAGACTACAGTGGTCAGGTGATTTTTCAGTACCGTCGCGTAGTTGAAGCCGGCGCCAACAATAAAGCAAAACTTTGAATTATTCTTTCTGTTTCCGTAACGCTTTTCTGGGTCGGATTTTGTATCATGCATTTTCCAGAATGACATCCAGCTTTAAAATATTATCATGTTAATAGACATTTGCTATAGTTGAAATCATTCTTTAAACAATTTGTTTAAACCAACCGCTACAAGGTTGTATAGGAAGCAGACATTCAAGGAAATTGGCCCCCTTCAGGATTTAACTTCAAATCTTGCTTTGAGAAACCTACATACCAAATTTCCATCTTCAATGTCTAAGGGTGCCGAAAATAATGAAAGCTACAGTATGACTGGTCTACAATAGCTGGACAACCAATAAGCATCTCCATGCTTCCACTATTTTAGACAGCAAATGGGAAATACCGTCATATTCGACTTGCTCATTAGAGGCGCTTTATAACTCAAAATGGCGGCAACATGCAGAGAAAAAGCTTATTGAATGATAGAATTTGCAAAAGCGGCGTCCATAATTATTGTCCAGCGACATTTCAAGACAAAGTTTGGAAAGCACCATATCGCTACTTCACTTACAAGGGGACCGCACGGACATGTAATCACAGATTTAGTTGAAATTTTAGGAGGACGTTAATACCGTATACCTTCTGTGTAAAAGAATTTGACTCAATGGCCTTTTGTTTCGGAGAAAAATAATAAAATATTTTATGTTTATTATTATAGTACCAGAGAAGCCAAGTGGGAAGAAACGTATACAACTTAACAGCAGTGGCGCAGTGGTTAACGTCAGGTTCTGCGGATTTACTGGTCTGGGTTCGATTCCTGTAGTATTGAAATATTTTTTCATTTATTTTTTTCATTTTTTTTTATTTTTTCATTTTCATTGTTTTTCGTCATTATTATTTGTTTGCACTTTACATAATAACATTCACATACATAAGCAAAATTTTTTCAATATTTTTTACAGGTCGTATTTTTCTGTTATTCTTGTTGTGATTAAAGAGTTTTTCTTTTTTCTTAATTATTTGTATAATATTGTCAATATTAAAAAATTTTGTACATTATTTTCACGGATGGTCATTGGCAATCCGTGATTTGGCGGTGACGATTGCGCATAGACCGTCAATAGTGCGAATAGATCTTTATAGTTTCTTTTTTATTTCACACGCCACGGCATGATCGTCCGTGAAAATGTTGTACAACGCATTTTGCATTTATTTAACCTATGACGTTGGTTATGTATGTGAATGTTATTGTACAAAGTGCTAACAAATAATAATGGCGAAAAACACAAAAAAGGGGAAAAAAAATGAATAAAAATTTCAATACTACAGGCATCGAACCCGGACCAGAAAATCCACAGAACCTGATGTTGACCACTGCGCTACCGCTGTTAAATTGTATACCTTTCTTCCCATTTGGCTTCGCTGGGATTACAATAATAAACGAAAAATATTTTATTTTTTCTCCGAAACGAAAGGCCATTGAGTCAAATCCTTTTACACAGAAGATAGATTAATGCTGTAGATAGATTTTACACCTCCTAAAATTTCAACCAAATCCGTGATTACATGTCCGTGCGGTCCCCTTGTTAGTGGGTAAAGTTCTTTGAGGAGGCATGCTTCTTATATAAGAGAAAAAGTATTGGCCGATCATCAGTTTCCACAGAAAGCATTCGAGAAAGATTTGTGAAAGATTTGATATTTGTCCCACTTGTGTTGCAGAACTTGATAGACTCAGAAGCGGTATCTCGATTATCACCTTGATTTTTGTTGAAACAAGGGGCGTTCCTGTCGAATATGTGAAGAATGGTATACACTTGAAGGGATACATTCATTCTATCATTTATTTTGGCGATATATTGAACGCAGCTTTGGTAGGGCAGTTTTCTTTTTGCACCAATGATTTTGACTTGTCCTGCATGCTCATGAGCTTTTGTACAACGCGACATACGGCACTAATTAAAATTGCTATAATACTGCTTAATAAAATGAAATTAAATAATCCAAAATAGACAAAAAAAACTTGATTCGAAATTATTTTTTTTTTTGATTAATTCGAAAAAATAATTTAGTTTAACTTTTTTTTGTATCTTTGAAAACAAATGAGCAAATTTTTATCAATCTTGTTTCTTTAATCGGGATTTTTAGCCTAATTTAGCATAATTGCGTTCCCTAATTAGGCTATCTGAAATTGATAAATAATTACCAAACGTTAAGACTTAATCCCCAAAGAATCTCTAGCAAATATACTCAGCGCCACGATACATAGATTAATCATGACTTAAACAGACTGCCGAACCGTTGGTGGCCTGAATTTGAAAAGATGCAAGATAAGAGGGGGTCTAACGCAAGACATTAAAGAACAAATCGATATTACAATAACTAGGTTTCTAGAAAATTGTTCTCCTTATTTTTGACTCGTTATGATTAAAATCTACTCACAAAAATTTTCTTTCGTGAAAAAAAAACTATCAAAATTATCACAACTATTTCGATAGCAAAAAGGAAGCTTATTTCCGAACAAATAGCTTTCCACCTCAACAGTGAAGTGAAACTTTTTTTTTTTTTCTTGCTTCTATATAACTAAAGCAAGAGCCACTTAAAAGATCTCCACGCGTGAAGGATTTTATTTCACCCTTTTCTGAGTTTCCAAAGTTGTTATCGAGAGTGTTCTAGAGAAATCGTGTTGAAGGCGCTTTTTTCTCCACGAATGACGTCACAAAGGGCTCATTAGTGCCTACTGAAGGGGAGCGTGTCAAAGAGGGTCCAAGCCACAGAGGACGGCCAAACTAGAGAAAGATTAAATCTTATGTAAAAAAATATAAAAAAAGCTGATTATGATGAGATACTGTTTGATCTTAGAAGAATTCATTAAGGAAAAAGAAAAATTACCGCTGGTTGTTGCTGAACTCACAAAAATATTTTTTTCTGAGTTGAGGCTTGTTGACAATAGGGACAATTAGATTCAGGTGATTAACTTTCAGTGCATTCGCCAGGTAGAATTTTATTGAGGATCACGATAGTCTAGTCAGACCAAATCATAAATTCACCAAGAAAATATTCATCCATGCTATTGAGAGGTAAATATATTATTAAAAAATATTTCTTTTCGACTTTTCTTTTTCATATTTGTTATTTTAATTTTCTGCTTTGACTCCATTAAAGAAATTGCTCTTTAAGAAATTAGAATGAAGAGATGAAAACAAAATGGCTTTCGTTAAATGAAATTAATAAAATTATTAGATTTGAAGGACCCATTACCGTTAAAATTAAAAATGACTCCTTATTAAACAGACGTCTATAAAATTATGTAGACAGCCCCGATGTCAGTTGTGACGGATCTAGACCGTACTTCTGGTGGAGGGGGCGTTGCTTACAAGTTTACTTCCAGAAAAAAATGTCGGACAGGTAATCGCTCATCTTGATGTTAGGGGGTGGAGAGGAAGAAGACATTTTCGGTAATTATGCTCCATTTGATAGCATCAGAAGAAACAGTAACATTTACTTTATTTAAAGGATTATCGTAAACCTATTACGTTAAAATATGCGTTGATTTGTATAATATTATAATTATACTGAATGTAGTATATTAAATGTAGATTGCAACTTATTCCCGAGGATCATGAAAATATCATGAAATCAAAATGATTATCCTTTTAGTTTTCTCACACACAGAAGTTAGTATCAACATAACTGATTATATGGTTGCTTAAAACTTACCAATATACAGTAATGTTTGTTTGGTAAAAACAACAATAAAGCTAATTTCTTTGATTACGGTGTCATTGGAATTACGAATTATTGCAATTAAAACAGACATCATTTCTCGAGTAGACTGAGAATTACTTTGTAGAAAACTTTTGGTTGATGTAGTCACATGTGAGAAGTTAATGAAGGATTTATGCTGTGCTTCGGCAAAGCGAAAAATGTCTGCCTTTGAAAAACGAGCGAACAAGAAATTTTTGCCAGCTGCTCCGTAAATCGTATAACACGTGCTTCAAGCGATGAAGACTTGGTGACTGAACATTCAACCGCAAGATTGTGTTCGACTGGCGCCGGCGATTTCAGAGAAAGATGTTACTTCAACTGCGTAACTCAACATTTCATAACGAGAGTTGCCATGTAATTTCAACTTGTGCCGGAACCGCAAGAATCTCGTTCCAAAATCTCACCAGGAACACCCACAGGCCAAAATAATCTCTCCCTGACTTCTTGTTTTAAAATTTTCAGGTCACAAAAGATGCAGTTTTGTGGAAGCTCGTTTCGTTCATGCTCAAGATGTCAAAGTAGTTCCAGAACATATTCCGCAAGTTTCCAGAAGTTAAACATGAGTTCGGACAGAATATGTAAGCGAATTCTATCCGAGTAAATGTAATTTTAAATGGATAGAATGTAAACCGAGTAAATGGATAGAATGTACGTAAGTGAATTCTATTTCTCTTCAGCCAGCGAACTCAATCTACACTTCAGTTCGATGGATCGAGGAAACATAAGATCTGAAAACGTTAAATAAGAAGGAGGAAAATAAAAATTATAGCATCTAATGACAGCAGAGGAAAATCAAGGATTGTTCATCGTCTGGGAGAGGAGATCAATGGTAACTTCAACAATTGGAAGTTCATAAAAAAGACACAAGTGTTCCTACCAGTAAAATATGAAAAAGAATTGGTGAAGTTTATATTAATTTTAATTTAATCATCATTTTACAATTTCATTTATTATATTTATAAATATACGTATGCTCATTATGAAAGACTTTCAAAGCGCAGATTACTTTTGCGTAATAAAATAAGGCATAAAAAACAAAGATTTTATGTATAAAAAATTGTGTATAATAAATAAAACTTGAGAAATGGAAAATGTAAGAGGGAGAAAAAACAGAACTGCAAAAGAATAAAAATTAAAGGATTACGAATTTTACTGCATCAAGCAGCTGTTTTTACGAGGGGAAGTAAGAAAATAAAGTTTCCAACTCGTATAGGCTACTTAATGATGTACTTACTTATCTCAAATGGATACATTCTTGCACGACTTTTCAACTAACAATGGTATGAAAGTATGGCCGCAAAATCCGAACCTCTTACGAGAGGCGTACTATATTGATTTACACTTTTTTTTCTGACATGTACACATTTCCCTTTAAATGAATACATTTTTCCCAGCGGTGTGATAGCTTCTCTAAGTCCTCTGGAACCATTCTTTTGGAGTACCTCTTTCCCACATCTGCAGAGCTCTGTTCAGATCATAGAGTGCCCTTTATGATCACTATCTATGTTGTCTGCTCATACAGAGACAGCGGTGACAGAAGTTGGTTGTTGTGTGGACAGCTGGCATCCTCTTGGCTTTTGCTGATACCTAGTGGTGGAAACATGCATTAGCTATGCATGAATGTCGTCACAAGTGAAATTAACTGTGAGGGGCAGAGGTTTCGGCAACGGACTGCCTTTATGTTGACATTGGATTGGCTGCTGTTTGGTCTCTGGCTTATTATAATGAAATCTGCTCATGAAATCTGCTCGATCTTGATTGTAGCATTTGAGGAGGTCTCTGCTCACGTCCTCACGCATTTGCTTTTGGTTTGCCGTCAAAAGTTTCGGAACCCATCTGGCAAACACTTTCCCCGTTGCATTGTCATTTTCTATCCAGAACTGGATTCACTTTTCCACTCTTCCATCCAGTTCTAAACGGTTTTCCGTGAAGATCATGTTCTCCACACATTCTATTAGCAATCGCCTATGAACTTCTTCTAGCGTTGCCTTTGTGATCGCTATCCGTGTTGTCCGCTCATACACCGACGGCGGTAACAGAAGTTGGCTGTTGTGTGGGCAGCTGGCATCCTCTTGGCTTTTGCTGCTACCTGGTGGCGGAAAGATGTACTAGCTACGCACGAATCTCGCCACAAGTGAAATTGTTAACTGTGAGTGGAAGAAAAAAGTGTAAATCAAAAAACCAATATAGTACCCCCTCGTATAATCCGAACTGCCCCTCCAGGTGCTTCTCTCACTAGAATCTCATCTACAGTACAGGTATATTTTTTATTCCCTCAGTTCCATAATAAGCTCAACCAACAAGAAGAAGTTCAAAAGCCCTTTCAACTTTATTTTGCTGCAAAGTCAGTACTATACTGTAAAAGTCAGGAATCTTTTTGTCCCTTTCAGTTACTGTACTTTTGCGTTTAAGTGGTGGCATTTCTTTTGACAGGTAAAAGTCAGGAATCTTTCATATTGTTCTGCTAATAAAAGTTGGAAATCCGTACCTCGATATATTGGAATAATTTCTGGAGCCACAGTCGGTGTATGATGAATTTGTGAAATCTTTTGTCTTGTAACAGGGTGGGGCACATCAAGACTTTAGATCTTCATTCATCAGATTTGACTCCCTTAGACTTTTTATACAATTACGAGGTAAAGAATTACAAGATTCAGCAAGTCGAGGAGTGTTGGGGCAGTGCTTAGACATGTAAGGCGATTGATTTGAAATTTATTGAAGATAATTACTTAAAAGGGGCACTGTCTAACAAGGCGACAGAGTAGACGTGTTCTGGTCAAGCGCGTCCTTTTCCACCCGGCCGAACGAGAATAGGTGCTTTTGGAGATTCACTCAAGTGAAGGAGTTCTGCGAACTTCCTATGACTCTACTAGCATACGATATGTTCCGAGTGTTTTGAGTATTCTGAGATAAATGCTCTAAGTGGCCCTGAGTCTGTATATCAATTTGTGTTGAATGAGGAACAAGTGTCCGAGTTCGTCTATCTGGAATGCCTGTTTGAGAGCAATGGTTGCATAGATGGAGAAATTGCGAGGAGAGTTGCATAGATGATTAATATATTTCCACAATCCAGAGAATTCAACATGACTATTATCTTTTATATATATATCAGGGACAAACACAAACATCCATGTCCAGCGGTCTCGGTCACCGGGTCGGCGTGTCATGGAGAAAGATTGTGAAGTGTCTAACAATTGAGATGTAGGGAATGGCATGATGGAATTGATTAATTGATTTATTGAATAACTATTTGAGCAAACCAAGGGTAGCAGAAGCCCAACGTGAGGTTGGCAGAAGCCCAGTGCGAGATTGTTAGTAAAGGACAAACATAAACATCCATGCCCTCAGCGAGATTCGAACCCGCTATTTGTTGGTTTCCAGAGCGACAAATATGTGTCTTTCTCCTATTGCGTGAACGTTAGATCATTATTAATCCTGCAGTAAGCATGTTTTTGCATTAAGCGTCCGTTAATATTAAGTTCTGCTTAAGTATTATAAATCGTTATTTATTTTTTCGATACATATTTCTTAACAGTCCCCAGTAACTCTAATTAAAACTCTGCTAGTGATCCATGTATGGTATTGGAACTGTATTCATGTTAATTCACTTGTAATATGTTAAATTTTACTTTTTGCTCTCTTTAGAAACCGAAGTAGTTCTATATTTAAAAACCCTTATTAAAATTGGAAATCTCAGTTATAGATTTTTAAAATCCAATTTCCTCTTCCCTGGCGTTGGCTTTTCTGCCTATCCTCCAACTTTTATCAAAAAATTTTCTCCATGCTCTGCGGTTTCCTCGTTCCTAAGATTAAAACTTCATAATTTTCAGATGTTTAAATGAAGACTGACAACCGACTCTGATACTGGATTTTGAATTCGAAGTTTTTCTTTTTTTTTTCAAAACCGTCGATGGAAAAACGATAATGAGAAGCAATTTCAAGTTCGAAAACCGTTCGATTAAAGAAACAAAAAATGGAAATGGCATCGTTTCATTGGATGGAAAAATATGAAAGAAAAAAAAAATTCTTCGAATTTCTTCGTTTAAGGATACTCCTTCCTACCCCCATTTTTCATTTTTTAAACATCCTTTTGGAATAGTTGCCATTTTCCAAAACTCATTTTCCTTCCCAATCGGCAAATTGTCGGATGGGGTCAGCAAAGGGTTCATGAAGAATTCTTCTCTTCGACCTCATAATTCAATTCGTCATACTGGGGGAAGTGGAGGTTATTGCTTCATTGAGTGGCTGGAAATTTTTCGTATTCCCCTTTCCAATGAAAACTTAGACAATCGTTCCGTGGGATTTTCTCAAATAGCGCTTGCCAAAAGGAAAGAGAGACAGAGAGAAAGAGAGAGAGAGAGAGAGAGAGAGAGAGAGAGAGAGAGAGAGAGAAAGATTTCTGACATTAAATAAAAGATATGAAGGGAGGTTTTCATGCAAGTCAAAACTCAGACTAAAGATGTTGCCGAGTAGCGATTTTTTTGATCTAAAAGTTGAACGTTTGTCAATTTAGACAATTATGAGAGAACTTCCATCAAAGAAGGGGTTTAGAAAATGAAAGATATTTCTTTTGGTTAGATAATTTTTTATTCTCTTACTCTTGTTTCTATTCTTTTGCTTGAAGTACTCGTTCTCTAGTTGATCAATCAAATGCATTTCTTTGACGAAGCAATATGTTTAAACGTTTACAAACTTTATTTTTAATTCTATTTTCTGAATTTTTTAATAACTTAATTCATTTCTTGAAGATATTGAATAAATAAAAAATGAAAATACTTTTGCTACTTCTCGTTCATCTACTTTAAAGTTCTGGTCTTATTCATTCTTCATATTTTTTATTATTTGGATGTCTTGGTCTCCTGAAAACTTATTTCAAAAAGAAATTTGTAAGGAATTCAGAAATCAATTCTACTTGCATTCAAAATCGATAATATTTTTTTTTTCAGCAAAATGTTTACATTGCTCTGTACACAAACGTCCATCGCGATTGAGGAGAAGGCAATAAACTTATTTATTGATATGTTGAAGGTATGGTAAAGTGTTCCCGTTGTAAAAAGAAAGCATTTTTCGTTTCTATATTTATTAGTTTCACCTTAATGCCATTGAAAACTTTTGCATTAGAATCATTTAATGGAAATTTTGCGAGGACCTAATGTGTCAAAATTAGCATATGCAAAATATTTAACGTCATTTAAAATTTCCTGCTAATATTTTAAATTGCTATGATGTTTAAGATTTGTTTCATGATTTCAATTGAAAGTTTTAAATCGGATGTCATATCCGCTTTGATGTCAATTTACTTTCAGATGTCACAATCTCTTCATAGTCATTGATTAAAACAGTCTGACACTGGTAAAATGCTCATACATTGCAACACAAAATGAATCCGACACATCACAGGGAATCTCATCACCAACATCCATGTTTCCTTCTGATCGATCATCTTTCTATTTTCGTGCAACTGTTGCGTTGAGATGTGATCGATTGTTCCGCATGTCGTGTGACCGCATGCGCCACTCTTTTGATAAATCATTCTGGCGATAAACAAACAAGATGGCGCGTATGAAAATGATGGAGCGGCGATTGAATGAAGAGCACGAGTAATGCCGTTGAAGCTTATCTAAACTCCTGAATCTGCATCTTTTATGTTTATACGTTTATTCTGCGATACTTAGTAACTGGAGATGATAATTTACAAGCATATGTTTTCTTTATCGTTTTTTGGCATACAGAAAATTATTTTTGGTTACGCATTTACTTTTTTCTTCACTTTTAGTTTTGTACGTCAATTTTTTTCTCCTTAAGCCATAAAGACGAACTACTAAAGGAAGCAAAAACCTTTAACAACAAAAACACGAGATATAACATACGTATCCGGCATTTCATATCTCGTGTTTTTTGTGGATAAAGGTTTTTCCTTCCTTTACAGGTTTTCGATACCATAGTTCCTTCTTACTTTATCACTTGGACGAAATCCAGGTTTGAATGACTGGCCTAATAGAATTTCGATTAATATAGAGATACGTAGGCAAATTTTGCCGAAATTTCTATTAGTGAGAGGACAGTCAAGAGTATGGACAAGAAATGGTCTCGTATTGCTGGAAATATAAATAAATAAATAAATAAATAAATAAATAAATAAATAAATAAATGTCTAATATAAAGTAATATAAAAGGTTTTAATAAAAGGTTTTGTTGATGAAATTATCTTCGAAACGTGTCGGCCATTTATTAAATAAAGTGATTAGGCGTCTCGAACTTGTCAGGACGATCCCGATTTTTTGTCCTTTGTTTCGACTTTGGCGGGTAAATCGGGAAGGTCATTTGTCCCGATTTTAGATTTTCTGCCCTAGTAGGTCCCAATTTTCGGTTTTCTGTCCTGATTTGTACGCATTAATATAAAAACTTTTCCACGTATAATGTAAGATATGGTACATACTTTTCCACGTATAATGTACATACTTATCAATCAACGAGTCTATACGATTGTGTTCGATGTGGTGCGATTTATATTTTCGCAGAAATTCTCACGATATCAATTCATAGATGTGGAAGTTAAAATTCTGTCAAATAATGATTATTTTTTCAGTTCGGGCTCGATGTATTCAGTAAAAAAACAGCGTGATTATTTCATACAAATCTAATTAACCGTGAAAGTATTGAATAGTTTATTGAAGATCTGACATCATCAAAGTTAAACTTGAGATGAAGAGTTGAAGAAACTCACAATAAGTTAGTGTCTGGAATCACAACTGGTAATATCCTGAAAATTCTGTACCATCAACTGAAATCAGAGAAAGAGTTGAAATATGTGATTCGAAAAGTGGTTGTGATTTATGATCTGGATGACTTTGAAGAAGGCCTAAAAAGAACCAATTACTTCCCGAAAAAAGTAATTAGATTAAGGAAAGTAAAAGGATCTATAGATATGAGCATGGGTTTGGTTTCGCTGCCTAACACCGATCACAATAAGTCGCTGAAAAACGTCACCCGTATTGACCAATAGCAGTAAAAATATTTCGTGAAACAAAATGCAGATCTACAACAGCCTGGTTAAGGCACAGGTCTTTCCGCTCTCGATACCAGCAAGTCGCGGGTTCGAATCCCGCCCAGGGCATGGATGTTTGTGTTTGTTTCCGTTCATAATCGTTTTCTCATCATTTGGGGATAGTACAATAGACCTGAGGTCGCAGTGCTTGGTTCTTTGACAACCACCCCTTTCAAATTCATTATCATTATCATTACAACTGCCTGCCCTTCAGTATAACGATTCTATCCCATCGTCATTTATTATTTTCAAGGTAATGAAGTAAAATATAACACGATTATTTAATTCATTTCTATGAAGCACGGTGTAAGAATAAATTGAAGTGATCTAGATTATGAGCAATACAGAAATTACGATTACAGAGCAAATAATTTTCTTTTCTATCGATTCTCCAGAAGTAATCGTCTCCTTCGATGCCAGACGAAACACATAAAATTGGCCGAACTAACATTCGCTTCCCGAAAGAAAAAATATGCGTGAGAGATTAGTAGCTTATCATTATTTAAATGACTCGAATGTAATTTTATAACAAAATATGACGAATTTCATAATGAAATTAAGTGATTTCTAGATGGAACCGACTGAATTTTCTCTAGGCTATCTATTCATTCGCAACGAAAGGGATTGACCAACGTCGTTTATTTCATCATGTAAATTAATTAGTTTTATGGATGCAGATTGAAAGCATTCGGAAAACTACTTTGATATATTCAACAAACTGAATTCTAATTAA
Organism: Rhysida immarginata; assembly: GCA_023313115.1. Lineage (NCBI taxonomy): Eukaryota > Metazoa > Arthropoda > Chilopoda > Scolopendromorpha > Scolopendridae > Rhysida > Rhysida immarginata. The sequence goes on along the minus strand of JAHWFO010023306.1, from coordinate 433,503 downwards.
AATTTTGCAATGCCTGCACTGTTTTATTTTCCGCTTTTTGATGAAAGAATGGGAAGAAACATTTTTTTAAACATACACGAACACATATCGGATATTAGGAATGTTAGTTTTGGTGTGTCAAGTTTTGCTGACCATATGCTGAAAGAAAGACATTCTTTAAGCATTGATTTATTCATAGTTATTCATATATGATGCGAAATTAAGATTTGTAAATACAGGGTGGTTATAATTTAAGGTTCACAATTGGCGCCCTTCTAGAACTCGTTCTGCTGATCGGATTTTGATGAAAATTGGAATATACGTTATATAGATCACGGGGAAGAGATTTTTGCAATAAAAAATTAGTTCAAATTTTTACCACTAGGTGAAAAAGTGGCGCATAAATAACAAGAAACAGAAATTGGAAACACAAAAAATTATTTATTCACAGCATTTATCATATCCATTTGTCTAAATCACATGTTCAAATACGGTATAGCGTATTCAACAGTAGCGCGAAGGGTTTCTTGAGGAATTCCAGTAACATGGCATATTATGATTGGTTTCAATTCAGAGACAGTCTCTATGCTTCCTCCATAGACTCGATCTTTCAGGAATCCCAACAACTAGGAGTCACAGTGATTCAAATCCGGAGAATGAGGTGGCCAGCTAGTCGGAAAACTTCTCGAAATTACCTGATCATCTACAAAGTGGGCATGAAGACGATAATCTCTAAACATTCTCGTTCTTGCTTCTGCAGAAGTCCCGTGATGAACACCTTTTAGGGGGCCTTCAGGAGTGTTCTCCTCAAAGAAAAAGGAGCCAAAAATGAAATCAGCAGTAAAACAACATCTACAATAATGAATTCAGAATGCAGAGGCTATTCATACACAACATTAGGACTTGCATTACCCCAGTTGCGACAATTCTGAGTATTCGCTGTTCCATCTAGGGTAAAATGCGCCTCGTCTGACCACAAAATGTTCCAAGCTATGAATTGTCAACGGCTATTATGGCCAAAATCAGTGCGTTGATCCGGGTCTTAAGGGAACATCTTTTGTACCACATGGATCTTGTATGGATATCACTTTAAAATGCATCGCAGAATCTTTCTTACCGTACACCAAGGGAGAGACAACTCACGTGACACTGTTGGAGCACCTGTTGAAGAATAGTGGGAACTGGGCGCTTTTTTCAATCACAGCAACAGCGATTTCTGCCACGCTTTCATTTGAAATCCGCTTCCGTCCTCTTCCTCTCAGCACACCCAACTCCTCAGTATCTTCAAATTTAGTAATCATCTTCTTCAAACCATTACTTGTCATAGGCCTTTTCGCAAGTCTTTCAAACGTCGAAGTTCTCGAGTGCAACAGAACTATTACTGCAGTTCTGATAAAACAACTTGATCAATAAAGCTCGATCTTTCTTCTGTTAAAGCATGGTGAAAAATGATTTTTACAGTTAATTAATAGCATTTTAAAGCGTTTTAAAATCTTCCTAATTGGCTTAGTGCCATTTCTTGCATGATAAGCAACACCTAGTGATCGAACTTTGAACTAATTTTTATTGCAAAAATCTCTTCCCCGCGATCTATATAATGTATATTCCAAGTTTCACCAAAATCCGATCAGCAGAACGGGCTCTAGAGGAGTTTGGATAGTGCAACTTAAATTATAACTACTCTGTATACTGGCTTTTATTTCCGATAATGTAATTTTATTGGGTTGTAATTTTCCGTATTCCATATAAATTCTGGATTTTCTCTTTACTCTTGTTAAATGTACACCCGAATCATTAAAGAAATTCTATGTGGATTTGTGGTTTCTATTATTCTTCGTTTTATTGTCATTGTGTCCACAGTTTTTTGGCTTACTCTGTTTACGTTAAAATTAGTTTACATTTCCTATTTTATATTCTTTTATTTCGCTATAAAGAAGAATATTTATATAGAAATAATATATTTTATCATGTCAAATATTTGCTTGCATCGATTAGAATCTTTTAAAGTTACAATACACTTTTGGTATAAAAGCAATCTTTGGAGTTCTTTGGACAGATGGTAATTAAGTTTATGAAATCAATTTCTATAAGTTGGGTAAAAAGTTATAAATATTTTCAAATTATTACATTTAAAAATTTAATATCAAAAAAAACCATACCGAAAATTTTTAATTCATTATTTAGATTTAAGAAAATAAGTTTTTCTATTCATTTTCTAGTAATGATTTCTATTCAATTTTGCGCTATATTCTAGGAATAACCTCAAAGAAATGGTTTTCCTCCCAATCGAATACTCTACAAGAAAATAAATAGAGAGTCGAAATGTTGGTCTTAATAATTAATTTCTACAATTTATCAAAATTGTATTATTAAAAACCTAATTTCTGTATTCTGATTAATAATACAAAAATTTGAAGTTGAAAAAATATTTTCATAAAAACGATTAAAGAAGTAAAATTTGTTCATAAGGAAGATGTACTATTAAAGACATACTACATTTAAAAGTTATTTAAAAGAGAGCAACAGTTTTTCGTTTGTTCTAATTAATTTGTTTTACATCATAATTGTTGTGCGTCAATAAGTTTAGAATTGAAGAATTTAATGTATGAATGCATGGTCTATCAAAATAACAACGGATTCATAATTTAAACGTCTTCATATACTGAAGATATATACAGAATTTTGTCTTTTTAATGAGATATAAGATCTTAATAATTTTTATTCTGCTGAGTTATTTACATAAACTACAAGCATCTTATTACTAAAAATTACGTTTGCTCACTTCATACAATTCAATAATTTAAAAAGGTCACTTATACATAACATCAAAAGAAAATTCCATCATTAAAAAATTATAATTCTCTTGAACTCTTCTTTTATTCACTTTTTTTTCATTAGAGAAATTTAAGATCTATTTATATATTTCAGTGTCCAAAACAGTAACCAGAAAAACGTTGAGGTTCTAATTGAAAATGATTAAATTCATTAAATATTTTTAATCCCTCAGTAATAAAAACGAAATAAATAATTAAAATAATCCTTAAACATGCCAATAATACGGATGCCGCAAACTAGTCTTCCTAGGCAGTTGTTATTTTCCAAGTCGGTGGGTAAGAGACCAAGGGGTCGGCCTAGAACCAGGTGGCTAGACTACATGGAGAATATGGGTTCGAGTCGCTTGGATATTACCAGGGAGGACATGCGCCTGATGGCGGAAGATCGCGATCGCTGGAGATCCTCCATAGGGCTGCTGCCCCCGCGACCCTAACGGATAAGCGGGTTTGAAAAGTAAGTAAGTCAATACAACAAACCTGAGTAATTTTTTGTAAAATTTATGAAAAATTAAACCCTCAATTAAATTTATCCAAAATTTTATTTTTGGACCAAAAATTTTATCGGATAAATTTACAATATTTAATTGAGGGATTAATTTTCAAAATATTTACAAAAAATTACTTCATTAAATCATTATTGGTATATTAAAGGACTATTTTAATTGTTTATATATTTTTTATTGTTGAGGGATTAAAAATATTTAATCAATTTAATCTTGGTTGAATATTTAAACTTTGAAAATATAACTGAAGCTCGGTGGCCGAGAACGCTGGGCATAGGCTTTTCAGTTTTTGAATTTTACCGTGGGTATGGATGTTTGTGTTTGCCCATAATTTCATAAAGATAATAGTCATATGGAATTGTCCCAGAATTGTGTTAGGATGTTAGTCATATGAAAAGGCGCAGGATGACTTCTGGCTTGTCATCCATTTCACAAAAACTGCACCAATTGTTGGATGAATGCCTTCATACAAAAATATACAAGTTTCATGTACAGTTTATTTTTACTGATGCTTACTATTGCTTTTTATCCCTCGAATATTTCAGGGATGCTCTTAACAATGAACACGATTTTCTTTTTGAAAAGAGCCGGAGAGCATTCATTGCTCAAGTTTTTCAGTTGAGGGCTGCGCCCGTTTCTTTGGCGCATTTCAATTCGATCAGGTTCTTCGTTATCGAATTTCGATTATCGTCTTGATAAGAAGTGGTTGGTGTGAACGTCAATTGCACTAAAAATAATTAAGTAAAACGTATTTTTTCCTCTCTCCTTTTTCAGTCTCTCAAATTGGTTACTTCCTTCAATGATAGGATATGTGAGATAGTGAGTGAAAACCGCAATGAATTTCCTTGGTTAATATTTTTACCTTTATTTAAGCTTTCCGATAACGAGAGACAACGATGAATAAGATGAATAAAAGAGAATTCGGGAGAACAACAAATTTTTAGTTCGAAGTGGCATACTTCTCAGCATCATGGAATTTTCTTCTCATGTTGTAGGTAAGTGGCCTTTTTAAGTTATTAATCATCACGAAGATCTTACCTTAGGTTTTAATTTCAATTTTATTTTTGGATAGATTAAGTATTAACTTTAGAGTTTTTATTGTCGAAATGCTGTTTTTTTAAGTATTAATAAGATTTGTGAAAGCTCTTTCTCTCTAATTAGAACAACTATTATCATAAAATCTTTCATGGTCTTTATTATTACCTAACTCTACTTTTTAAGAGGTTTCATTTTTTTATCCTTTTTCAGTGAACTGCCTTGCATTTTTTTTTCTTACCAAGTGCTATTTCAAAAATACAAAGGCGCGATGGTCCTATCTTCTGTTCCTTCTCCTCCCCCTCCTCTTCTTTCCAATACCTTCTCTTTTCTGAGGGTGTTTTCAAAGCTGATGCCGAATTAGATTTCACCCCAAAACTCCTACAGACCACTTTCAAGTTTGTTTTCTTTTTTCTTTTTCTTTTCATGGTGGCGATCTCCATTTGGCAAAGATCCATCCAACGATTGCGCCTTGTAATCATTTTAAGATGGAGGGAGTGTGAGGAGGGGACGAAAACAAAAGAGATGGAGAGAAAACGAGCGTTTCATACACATAAAACAACATATAAATATACGAATATATTTATAATGCATGAACTGATATATTAATCTATTCCAATGGGTTAAAACGTTGGTGAAGTCTTTTCTTTTGTTCCAAAATATGTTGTTTTTTTTTTATCTTACACGCAGGACGAAAACAAAATTGATATCTCTTTTAGTAAAACAATAAAACTGATAATACAGGAGATAGGATTTCATGAAATGGGCTCAACTCTATAAAATGAAAAATAATTTTTTTATATGAAATGGTAGCTTCTACACAAATATATTTTTTCCCGTCGGTAAGAGCAGAACCTAGTTACTCTTGCAGATTAAAAGAGCGTTTAAAACATAGCGAAGAAATGATTTATTAAAGTGTTTGGTTCAGTGTAAAACTGCACAGTAATGCAAAAAACAAAATGTACACATTGAAAGTCTGGTGAATTTGCTTCGCAATAATAAACGAGGAAGCACTGTTTTATCGACATTATTTACATGGTTAGTTTCTTGCAGCAAGAATGGATCTAAACACTTATGTAAAATATTATGGGGATCACAAATTGAAATCCGCTATATTGGATGGAGGTTAATTTTTTCCAAATGGAAAATAGATCTTGTGGCATATCACAATATATGAGAATTTTCTCAGAAATTTATTCTACTCGTCAGATTTAACCTTTCTGTCGCGGTATGGAAGCAATGGTTGCTGAAAGTCAGCATGGCACTGTTACATGATATTGTTCAATATGATGTCCCCCTTTTTGCATACAGTGCTCCAGTTACCTATTATCTATTACCAGACACTTGCACAAATACATCCACTGAGATTTTGAGTTTGAAAAATCTGTAAAATGCACGAACGACGGATACCATTTCCGCCCTCTGTCATCAGGCCCTTAACAAAGGCCATCAGAACCATTATTGTTTTTTCATCATCAGTAGTGGTTTTGTGGTTTTAGGGCAATCACTACGTGGATTTCACTCACATCTCCTGTTTCTTTGAATTTAGGCAGGCATTATCAGAAGTTGGCAGTCTTTCTCCATTAAGAATAATTATTTCAAATCTGATTCAGCTTCTTTCAAAATTTATCTTCTTCATTTCACTCATACATATTCTAATGTACTTGTTACTTGAAAGACGGACTCGCCTTCACCTGTTCCGCCTATAGAATATCAAGATGCTTTTCTTTCCTGTCACAGGTTTTCAGTGAGCCTGGGAAACAACCAGAAGTGCCGAAAATAAAGTAGTTGTAAAACCAGCTTTTTTTGCTAAAGCTTATTATTAATAAGAAATATGGCATGATGAATCCTTTCCTTTTCTATTTTAATGAATACCATTTCGTCGGAATCTCATGTTTCGGTTCATAAGGGCTCACTGCGATACTTTTAGTCGAACATCTCAACTTCGTTCTATACGGCAAACATACATTCAGAAAACTCACAAACATTTCATATGTTAAAACATTGCCTGAATTTAGCTATCAGTTAATACTGTAAGTGGATATAATGAAAACAAAGTTGTAAATGTATATATTGCATTCTATTCGTCAGTCTACATTCGCTTACCTTAGTGTCTTTATATCGGGTGATCCAGTGTATTACATTCCTTCCATTGTTAATGACATTTTCAGTGTTTGCTTTCCAGCAATTCAATGCTTTCATAAGAATCACGAGGCACGCGCAAAACAATGTAAAGGACAAGAATTCGTCACGGCAAAACAATTATTAGTTTCATGAAAAAAATGTAATACACTTTTGGATCACCCGGTATAGGGTGAGTCAAAAGTCGGTTACCCCCTTCCTATCTTGAATACCAATTTAATTACGCAAATTCCAATACGGGGAATGAATAGGAACTTGAGGGTGCTCTATCTGATGAAGCACCTTTCATCATCTCAAATATGCAAATTAGGACACATCCAAATTCTATCTTGAAAACCGTAAGAGATGCACAAAAAATTCCAATTGGACATTTGTTCAACAGCAAATTCCAAACAAAACAAAGAAAAAGTTCACCAAAATCCGATGAGCGGATCATCCACAATCCTCATTGCAAGCTCTGCAACATTAAAACATTGATTCCTGTCAAGATTGAGGGAAGGGATGAGTGGCCATAGGAGGAAACAAGAGCAACCAAATCCAAAGATCCTGGGTTCAAGTCTCGGAAATAACCACCGAGTGTTTTTTTTCTTCTGAATATTATTTGCCAAGCATGCAAATTATTTCATGCACCATTCTAATCCTGTTCTGGAAAGTTCCACAATTTACCATAAAGTCACCAGAATTCTGTGCAATTGGTTATAAAAGGCATGTTGAAGTTGAAAAAAAATCAGACCAAAGCAAGATGCATGTACACTAACCAGGAAATGATCAACATGGTCCTCTGCTTTGGTGAGGCGAGGCAAAATTATCATGCAACAATCAGGTATTCTAGAAATGTCGTGCGAAATTATGTTATTGTGCAAGTGGACATCACATTGAGCACTATCTGGATTGATGGAAAGACTTATTTTGTATCAGATGACTGTTTGTAAGCGACGAACAGTAGAAGAGCCAATTGTCCTGTTGCAGAGCTTGCAATGAGGATTGTGGGTGATTCGCTCATCGGATTTTGGTGAACTTTTTTTGTTTTGTTTGGAATTTGCTGTTGAACAAATATGCAATTGGAATTTTTTGTGTATCTCTTACGGTTTTCGAGATAGAATTTGGATGTGTCGTAATTGCATATTTGAGATGATGAAAGGTGCTCCATCAAATAGAGCATCCTAAAGTTCCTATTTATTCCCTGTATTGGAATTTGCGTAACTAAATCCAAGAAGGACTTTTGACTCATCCTCTATACTCCAAAAGAAAGAATTCTTGATGCTAAGGATTGAAATTTAAACAAATTTTCATATAGATATTCAACGTTTATAAAAATTAAATATTAGAAATATCAAGTCAGCGCAGAGAACTTATATATTGAGAATCAACCTTTACATAATAATTTCTTGCATTTTTATGCGTTCTTATTTTGCTGGTTCTATTTTTTATATCGGGTTTTTGAACCATTTTTAAAAGTAGGCTTTTAAAGATTTCTAAAGAGAAACATTAATTAAGAATGCAAATTGCAAGCGACGTTAAAAATGTATGCTTTAATTGTGAGCCGCTTTCCACAAACGATTGTTCCTTCGAGATAATAATCGATAAGTACATTTCTAAAATGCTCGTTAGTGTTTGGTTGAAAGTGAACCGAGCAACAAGTCTTAGAAAACTCAGAAACTCTAAAAATCTTTAAAGCTGACGAGCTGATTTATTTCCCTGAATAAGAAACTTACGCATAAAACATCAGTGCATTTCCTAAATATAGAGACTAATTTGAAACCTTTCTAAATGGTAACCGTGTCAAACAGATTTCAGATTAAAGCTAATGCTGCACTTTAGCACCCTTCGCAGCTGACTTGCGGCTGACGTTCTGTGTTGTTCCGTTGACGGTGAAATATTTTGTAAAGGTAGCTAATACATGGAGAGCCTTCGGATTGATTTTCCTCCTCATTGTAGTATTGCACCAGCACCTCATTATGTCAGCGAATTTACAGTCCAATCTTACCCAAAATCAGGAATATTTTGGTAGGAAATCATACAGAGCTGACAATTCAAAATTAGCTTTTAATCTATAGCTATCCTTCAATAGTTAAATAAAACTACTTTGTATATAACAAAATAAAAACCAAATTACCTTAACTGTGGATAAATAACATCAATGGTAACACAAAGAGCCAAAACCGCTTTTCCACAACAAAATATTTATACGTTATAAATACAGAAATATTTTGTTGTGGAAAAGCGGTTTTGGCTCTTTGTGTTACCATTGAAAACTACTTTGTGTCTAAAAACTATTAATAGTTATGGACTACTAAGATTACCAGATCTGTTCTTGGTTGATTATATCTAGGGCACTTTTGTAATGCATCTGACAAAGTGTTCCAGACCTCTCAGATTCCGACGTTGATTTTTTATCGTTTCAGAATCCATTCTGTTATCCATATCTAACTTGCAGGAGTTTCAAAGTAGTTGAATGTAGCATAATCATATTCCATGTATCTAAAACTAGAATAATTCCCCCCCCCCTCTCCTACAAATTTTAACAAAATATTTAGCTACATTAATAAAATTGTTTCGTTGTACGAGGGAAAATCAAAAAGTAACATTATTTATTTTTTTACGAAAACATTGTGGTAGGTGGTGGGAAAAGTGGGTATACTTTTTGAACTTGTCACCTTCCCCTATCGTTTAAAAGCACCGTGAAGGTGCTGACACCTAGTGGAGGCGTGCAATCGCAATCGGCAGGATGGCGTCGTTGATCACATCGTCCACGCTGGAAGAACAAAAAGCTGTAATTCGTTTCCTTCATGCAAAAGGTCATTCACCCAAGGAAATTCACAGTGAAATGCAGAAAGTGTACGGCAATGACTGCATGGCCTACGCAAATGTGTGGGCATGGTGCAAAAGGTTTACCGAGGTGAAGTGCGCTGGTGGCTGTACTCGCAGGAAACGGGCTTCTAAGCGACGGGCATTCAAAAACTTATACTACGATGGGACAAATGCCTTAATCGCAATGGCTCATACGTAGAGAAATAACCAGAACATTGATGTGTACTTTGTATATTTTGTTTTTTCATGTCTGCCCCAGCACTTTCTTAAAAAAATAAATAACCTTCTTGATTTTCCTCCGTGTTTCTGTCCGCATTTGAGGATGGTGACAGCGGTTTCGCTTCTAAACTGAAAGTATTCTTTGTGAACAAGTGAAATCATACTCATGTACATGTAATTTAAAATTTAGATGAAATTCCCGGTTTTTCCAGAAAAAAAAACCCCAGGAAAATCTCTTGGTTATAATTAAGTGGAATAAACGCAATGGTTGTATTTATTTATTTATTTTGTTTCTGAGATATCTCGCCGAACACTTAGGAGAAAATTCTGGCTCACCCAAAAAGTTATGCACACGCAACGAGCATTCATGGCTTCTTCTGTGGAAAAGTATAGCTTTGAAATATAGCAATTTGGAAACTCTTTGTTTCGTTAGGTTTTATGGGCGCGTCGACAACTAGGTCATTTTGCACTCTTTCACATGACTAATATCTGTACACAATCTGAGAATTCAACATGATTATGCATTCCGGGGACAGATATAAACATCCATGCCCACGGCGGGATTCGAACCCGCGACCTGACAGATTATGAGAACTGTGAATATTATCACGACTTGAACGGAAAGCCTAAGCTCCAGTCCTCTCAGCCATCGGGCAGGCATTGGAAACGTAGACTCATAAAAGTCTGTGAAACTGTGAATATTTTCACGATGAAAATATAAACAAGAAACACATTTCCACACGATTTAATGTATTCTGTACTCATGTGGAAATATGTTTCGTGGTTATCTTTTAATAGATCTACCACAATCAAATGGGAATACATGTATGATAGTAAAGCGGTTCTCAACCTTTCTCACAACTGTGTACCACTTGTATCAAAAGCGGTTACCTGGTGGTAAGCGTACAATATAATGAAGTATTGTGGTAACCGCTTTTGATAGTCTATTCACTATGATGATGCTCCAGAGGAAAACTGGACCGACAAGAATTAGTTTTTATACAAGAAAAAAGTTTTTGTATATATAGTTATTTTTTCTAGTTTTGTGGGAATTTTCCAATTAAAGAATTTTGTGAACTTTTTCTGCGTGGTTAAATCCTTTCATAATTAAAAAGTATAATCACGTGGTATTTACTTAACGAATTTATCTCCGACTCCTTAGATAGAGGTAATTAAAACTCATAAATTTTTTTTCATTTTATTGTTACTTTATTATATTTTTCATAGAATTAAGTTGTGTGTGGTTTGAATATTTATTCAAGCGAGATCTTTGTTATTAAATGAAGCAATACTAAATTTCAATCTTATACAGTTTTATTTAAATCTTTTAATATTTACAGCTCCCTCACTTTTTTCCCCTTACAGCACTAATTTTCAAAAGTCGACTCGACCAGTGCACAAGGAACATTTAATGATTTTTTTTTAACGTTTGAAATCTTTATTAGCTTGAATACATCAAAATCATTCTTTTTTGGGTTGTTATTATCTACTTTTATTAATCTCTTCGTTTTAATATATAGGCCTATTGTTACGCTAATGAATCTGTGAAACTAATTTAGGAGCTATTTTCAAGCCTTTTATTATACAAAAGTCACCTGCATTTCTAAAAATATAGAAGCCGAGTTTTCATTTTAGTTTTATATTTGAATATTTTATTAGCAAAATTTTAATATACTAAAAGTTCATCGTTGTAATAGTTTAATTTTATGAAGGAGATAATTATTTATGAGGCATTATAAGAAACCCCATTAAAAAATCGCACGTTTAATTTTATTCCACAAAAATTTTAATTTAGAGAAAATATAAACTGAATATATATGATGGCGCACGAAATATACACTGAAAATAGCTTTAAACTTTTTAAACACCAAATATTTCAACTGCATTTAATATATCGGGTGTCCACAAAGTCTGGGTATTTAGGGGATTAACACATACTTAAAAAAAAAACAATTTTATTTAATTCTAATGTTAATAAATAATATTTTCAATATGATTTCCATCATTTTCAATGCATAATTTGATGGGTAGGAAAAAAACATAAATAAATTTTGAAAAGTAAAGTATTTTTTATTTAATTTAAACAAAAGTAAAAAAAGGTAAATTATTAAATATTTAATTGTTTATGATCGGCCTCGGTGGCACAGCGGTTTGCGTGATCGCCTCTGATGCCCGAGTACGCGGGTTCGATCCCGGCCGAGGACGACGAGGATTTTTCAGGGGAAGGGAAGTAAATGAGAGATCACGCACTTCCTTCGGAAGGGAAGTAAAGCCGTTGGTCCCGTGTAGTCGTTTGCCGGCTGCACGTTAAAGAACCCTTGCGAGGCAAAATTTGCGGCCCCTATAACGCCGTCCTGAAATGACCATGGCAGTTGAAAAGGACGTTAATACCAAACAAACCAAACCAAACCTAATTGTTTATGTCATGATTTTATTCACTACTAAACTACCACATCCGTCCTCCCCTCCCCCCTCGGAAAAATAACATAAATAAATAAAATAGTGAAATTTCTCATGTACCCCAGACTCTGTGTTCAAAAGTTCCCGAACTGCCCCTTCTGTGTGTATCGGAAAGCCTAACTTATGACAGCAGGAGTAATGTTCGGCCAACCACTAAAATAAACCAAGCGCTGAAATAAATTACATAAAATCAGTTTATATAGTGGCAAAGTTACTCAAATGTGTTTATTTTATTTTTACATACCCAAAGGAAACGGTACACGTAGGTTTTATAAATAAAACTTTTATTTTTTACTTTAACCTTTTATTTCACTCTCATATTCGCGTATTTGCATTTATGTAAAATAAATAGCGGGATTCGTAATGACTGGGAGCATTCATTAATTGAAAAAAAGAGGTTGAGAGACAGTGGCTCCTGCCTACCAATCCTTCAGCATACATGCACAACAGTACGTTATGCAGGGAAAGTCATCTCCCGCGTTCGGGAACTTTTGAAACATACGGTATTAATATTTGGTATTTTAATCCTCACTGTAATGTGCAAAGTTAGCCAGCATTTCAATATCCCCGCCATATCAGTATATAACGTTCTTCGAGTATAAAATTAGGTAGAGTTCTCACGCGGTAAAAACGGTGAAATGGAAGAGTTCACTTTATCGCGCTCAATAGGTAGGGACATCATAGAGATCGTATACTTTATACCCTCATGCGCGATCTGTGAGCTGCTTTTTTCATTCAAGCCTGTTCGCATCCGCTCGTTGCAATCTATTGTTGAAGCACAGAATTGTTGTTATTCTGTGGTTGAAATGCCAGAATTTAAGAAAATTACACCATTTTTTTAAAAAAAATTCCCTACCTATTGAGCGCGATAAAGTGAACTCTTCCATTTCACCTTACAGTGTGAGAACTCTAATGTAAAATTTTATGCTCGAAGATAACGTCTTAGAGACAAACTCATATGAAATTCATATGAAACAACTCCTATGGAAAAAGTCCTTTCACTCATTGCAGTTTGCTTTCTCCTTGAGAAGTCCCCTTAAGAAAAAGTTACAGGGATTATTATTGAGAACGTCTGGAGGCCACATTCAAACCGCCCTGAAAACGCGGTGAGAAATCACACGAAGTCCAAATATTCATACATGAAATCCAGAATAACATTTGCTGTCTGACAATAATCCAGAATAATATTTCCTGAGTTCCGTCTTGATGAACCATTGTGCCTGACAATAAGTCTGAAATTTTTGTCTCTATAAAGGTAGGCCATCCCAATGCAGTTTCGGATGACGTCTACCAAAATTTATATCTACCGAGATCAATTCAGATTTAACTTAATGTGGTACTTTCTAGAAAAACCTGGGTTATTCCATGTATCACGTTCTCTCCGAATAAGAACGCTTCGATTATCAAATTTCAAACGGGAGATCTTGGCTCGTCAGAAAAGATAATTTGACTCCACGATGTTTCGTCAGCCCAGTTTCTACGGACCATAAATGTCGTGCGGTTAAAGGGACACGCACAACTTCGATGTAAGCGCATAAAGGCAACCAAACGTAAAGTCGATTTCGTCTTCTTGTAATAAGAAGCTCTTGCCGAAGCTAAATAGCGTTTTGCCACCTGTTTCGATGGGATATTAACAATAAATAATGGTCGCCCCTTGCTATACGTGTCAATGGATTGCCTTGCTTTGGTTTCTTCGAACATTTCGCGTAGTTAACAATCGGGAAATGACACTTCGTGACATTCAATCGTTTTTGTTACCACCCGCTGCATCTTACTCGCTTCCAGTTTGTCATTAGCTCTCCACGGTAAATCATTGTGTGTCATCGTTCGGACGAAGGCTTCAAAACCGAAGTTTCACGATAAAAGCAACAGAATAAAGAAAGTTCCAAGAAACCCTTCGTTTTTATCCCACTCTATGATTTTATGCATTACGACACCACACAAAAACTTGCATGTGATATGCACGGTTGTCTTCGTCACACTCGGATTAAGATTTCCACATTTAAACTGGATTTCATAAGAAGGCTTGCATAAGAATATTCCCAAAATCATCCTCGCTCAGTTTTTTGAGCAGTGTATTATATATACATATACAAGGTGTTCAGAAAGTTTCTTTCCATTCATTTACTTCAAAGAATAATATACGTACTTAGGTATTTCTAATTTTTAGTAATTCGGTCTTTATTATGGGTACGTTAGGCAATGTCATTTCATCCCTATCTATTATTCTTATTGAAGATAGACTTAATTCTAATTGCTAAATTGTAAAGCATCCTCTAATACAGTGTATATACAACTATTTTTTTTGTATTTTGCACCCATAAAATTTTATTAATGAACCTTTGCACCTCCTAGATCTACGTACAAAAGACAAGGGAAGTTATCGATTCCATTTGGATTAATCATCATTAAGTACAATCACCCCCCAGATTGTGTTCTCGCACCTCCGATTGGGAATCTCGTCTAATGAGTCTAAATTATCGATAAAAGCACATTTTAGTAATCCAATTGAAGACACAGAAAATAAACTGTCATCAATCGGTTTGAATTAAGAACTAGTATTGCAGAGGAGCTGGTTTTGATAATTCTGTCATTTGTTTATTTTTTTATATTTTTGGTAAGATATAATTCAAACACAAAATGTATGTATTTTGAAGCGAATAATATGGGAATGAGACCGTTTTCATAATCATATGGCATGTAGACTGAGACCTTTCGAAGTGTGATACGCCTTTGTTGGGGAATGATTTATTCTCAAATTCCAAATTTTTTTTTAAAGGTTTGGTTTGGTTTGGTTTGTTTGGTATTAACGTCCTTTTCAACTGCTATGGTCATTTCAGGACGGCGTTATAGGGGCCGCAAATTTTGCCTCGCAAGGGTTCTTTAACGTGCAGCCGGCAAACGACTACACGGGACCAACGGCTTTACTTCCCTTCCGAAGGAAGTGCGTGATCTCAGGATTTCCCCCTGAAAAATCCTCGTCGTCCTCGGCCAGGATCGAACCCGCGTACTCGGGCATCAGAGGCGATCACGCAAACCACTGAGCCACCGAGGCCGATTTTTTTTTTTATTTTTTTTTTAAAGGAGCTACATGTATATGGCCTAGTACAGGGGTTCACAAACTTCAAAGGTTAATAAATATCATTTCCAAACTATCTAGTACATAATGCTTGTTTTGTGTTTACGTTTTCTTAATTCTTTTTTCGCGGCACACCCACGCAATTTCACGGCACACCCTTTGAGAACCGTAGGCCTCATTAAATATTATTTCTACATTACTCTAAAGACTCATTATTATACTTTTTATTTTGAAGATTAATAAAATTACCAACAAATTTTTAATTAAGAATTTATAAATGTTTTTTTTAAACAAAGTATCTATATAACGACTTTCTTTTCTACCGTTCTCTCAAGCAAATTTCACCTCTTGGTGAGAGGAAGGGTTACGATCTCATTTTAAGAAATGCTGATATACAAACTGACAGTACTCAGAGTCATCTATAGCTCGATCTCACAAGTGGAATGGCACTAAATTTGATAGGAGGTCTAATGACGACATGGGAAAGAGGATTCCGCGAAAAAAAACTGTAGTTCCAAACGTCACCATTTAAGGAAAAGATGGCACTCTTTTACAAGGAAGGAAAGTTTACGTAGGAAAGTTTCAGAAAAGTTTACGTGGCCGAAAATTTGCATAAGAGGCAGGTAAAAATCCAGAATGCAAAATGTAGACTAGGTAGGCGACAACAGGTCACGTAATTCAGACTACAAGGACACGGAGCATGCTCCGAAAGGCATTCTGAGGACCAGCTTAGCTCAACTTGCATCTTACATTACCTCAGCATTTCTTAAAATGAGATCAATGAATGGATATTTATAAGAAAAAAGGACGAGACACAAAAACCCTGGAATGCAATAAATAGTTAATAAATACAACTGAAAAATAAAATAATAATTAACAAATAACAAAATAAT
>JAHWFO010023306.1:371916-412548 GCA_023313115.1 Rhysida immarginata | reverse complement strand
AATGGCGCTCTATGCAATATTCGTATACGAAATTAGACACGAAGACATAGGTTAACATTGTTACTAGATGACGATGGAGGCCACATTCAACATGTAACTAATTTTAGTAACGATTAAAGACTTGTTAACCTGTGTCTTCGTGTCTAATTTCGTATACGAATATTGCATAGAGCGCCATTCCATGCTGGTGGTGACCTTTTGAACTAATTTTTTTTTTTTGATGGGTATGACCTTCCCATGCCCTCTTGTATAGTATTACCAAGTATTATAGCTTTTGGTCCAGTAGGTTTTTTTATGGCCATGTCAAAATGAACTTTAATTATAAAGACCCTATATTGTGCCATATTTACCATCCAGCCCATTTTGTTTATGAATTTTTCAATTCAGATTATCATTTCTGAACAAAATAAAAACCGCGTCATAATCAGATGAATAGATCATCCAAAAATGAAACTGCAACATTTATACATGTTTAGATGTCTATCCTGATAAAACCGAACTGCAGCAGCAGCATTCTCATCAGCAGCACCATAGAACATAACCATTTCCTTCACAGGCTCCCCAAGCATCATACTATAAAATGAATTGTACATGTATGAATGTGGCATTTTATGCCAATTAAATAGGAAGATGGCACTGTTACGAAAGCCTCCAGAAATATACAAAACTGGAGGTATGAGGCATGAACTGGATGTAGAAATGTTTCCGTTTCAGTTTTGAGAGGTCTCTTCATCCAATTATGATACTTTTTTTTAAATCGTGTTCATAATTGAATGCGTAACAAGTTTGCAATTGCAATTGGCCCTATCTATTGCGGTGAATGAGAAATTTTGTAAAAATAATTATTTCCCAATTTTGAGGATATGTCGCTTACTACACAGCGGCAGATCGCATAATGCAAAATTGCAATCTACAGGGTGATTCAGTTAATTACGTACGATGGCATATGAATACGTCATTCCAAGATGGCACCTATCCTGGGCATTGATCAGAAAACACGCTTAGTGGAATGGATTTTCGAGCTGAAATCAATTGTGAAAGTGAAGCGAATGTTTCAAAAAGTGTTTAAAACAAAGAAAACACAGTCCAGCAGCGCGATAAGAACATTCGTGAAGCAATTTCAATCCACTGGACATGTTGATGTTAAGAAGAAAGGAGGGAGCAAGCTTCGTGCTCGCACAGGTTCGTGCAAGCGTAGTCGAATCACCAACGAGAAAATCGATTCGTAAACTGTCTCTGGAGACTAACATACCCTACACGATAGTATGGAGAATACTGCACAAAGATCTGCAGATGTTTCCCTATAAAATGCATGTTATGCAGCAATTGACCCATCAATTCAACAACGAGGTCATATCCAACCGTTTCCCAAATCTCTTCAAAGACGGATTCAGCTGGCCACCGACCAGTCCTGACCTTAATCCCAGTGACTTCTTTCTGTGGGGTTCCTTAAGGGGAAGGTGTTCAGCAAACGCCCCCGAACCATGGAAGAGGTCCGTCAGGCAATCACCGAATCTTGTGCACTGGTTGACAATGAAATGGGAGGTGCAGTCCTGCAAAACTTCACCCTCAGGTTTCGTCGTGTTGTACAGATGAACGGAGCACACAGCGAGCATGTTGTTCATGAGGTGTGAAATTCCAGTATGTGTATTGTAAGATCTATATGGCATTCTTATGTTTATTAGTTCCTGAGTAATAACCATTAGAATCGTACATAATTGACTGAATCACCCTGTACAAAAGCGTGCACAAACAATAGCTTGGTAAGCGGAAACAAAACAAACTTACTAATTTCAGTGCAAAGATATTACCGACAAATGTAAAAAAACAGATGAGGTACTTGGTACTGGCGACTCGAAATATTCTAAAACAATTTGATTGAATATTAAAATTGGATACAGATTGAATGTTGCTCGTACTATCAATGGTGCTCATGCAAAGGTTTAATTATGAGGCCAAATAACATATTTTTGGAGTTATTTTTACTTTTCATACTTCCTGTTCTAAAATTTGAATGGAACACTGTATTATATAGGAAACTTTAGAAAACGTTTTCATTCTACAATGCAGCTAATTTTTCATGGTAGTCAAATAAATATTGCTGCAGGTAATTTTATCCAGCAAATTAGTTTCTTTTTGCGTCTGTCCTCCTTATTTATTTCTCTTTACTGCATAACGTTTTTTTTTTAAATATGCCGTTATTCAGAAAGCAGACTTGTTTTCGAAGTTATTCCTTAAGGAAAAAAGTTTGGCATCTGAAATGTCGTGTTTAGGGCTTCATACTTTTTTTTTCATTATTTCCAAAGTAAATTGGTTCAATTTTTCATAAAGAAGTCCCCCAAAATTCCACTATTCGTGTTTTATATTCATTGAACTACTGCTTAATAAAATTCGAGTGAAAAAATATATTTTTTTTTTACTTTTACATTTTTACGTATTTCAAATAAATTGGCCAAATATTGCCGAATGGTGCTTCTATGGAAACCCAAATGTTTTCTACATTTTCTTTCACTCTTTTCAAAAATATTTTGGATTATCGCTAAAATTAAGGTAAGCAAACAGTTAGTTCTTTTCTGTCTATTTTATCTAAAAGGAATCTCTGCAAAATTCATAAACTACTATCTAAACGTAAAATTGAATTAAAGCTACTTTGAAGACTTCCTTTGATTGAAATTCGCCCATCTCTTGAAAGACACTTTCTTAAATTTAATTTTTTAAGAAATCATAACTAGATTTATTTTCTCATTTTCGTAATGTCCATTTAATGTCATAATCATTCCGTGATCAAGACAGTCAGTAAAAAAAATCTCTTTTTTAAAGTGAGATTTAATATCCATTTCAATCTCTATTACTAATAATATGGGCACTTACAGTGTAATTTAATTTTCTTTAGTCGAAGGAAAGTTTCCTTTGACTTCACCTTTTTGCTGAACTTTATTTTTCCTTCTCCTGAAAATGAGCATCCAATTATCGATTAGCAATATCGGTAATTCCTACAAGTAACCGCTATCACGTGACTTATGCCAAGTTGCGCCCCCCCCCCCCCACCGCCTCCCTCCTCCATTCCCTTCCTACTTTTGAGTCGGTGATTAGAATCGCGTCTTGAAGTCGATTGCTTATATATATATAGTAAGGGTGCTGATGTCATTTCCTGTTGAGACGCCAAACACATTCCCTGGCAGTGAACAGGAAGTTGTGCCCACGCGAACGGTGCGAGAGGAAGTGCAGAATTTATTTTGCCGCTGTACCTGTACCTTGTCCCTTCATAAATAAAAGCTTATTTACTTACTCTTCAAGTTTCCGCCAGAGAAGAGCGAGGAACAACAGGATAAGTCAAATATAGACTTGAGTGGAGGCGTAAATGATGAGAACAGAAATAAAATCCTGTTATTTGCGAAAATAAAAATTTGATTGTGGAGTTGTATACATCTTAAAAAGAAGCTTAAAAGAAGCCTCTGAAAGTTTAAAAACACCCACTCTGAACAATCTGTGCATTTGATTTTAAAATTCTGAAAGGGCCTGGAATTATTGAAATCATTTATAGTACTAATAGAGAAATATATTAATTTCAAAAAATGTTCTTTGGGGATACAGCTCAGACTTGTCACCAGAAAATGGTCATATATACAAGTGGAAATTGAAAGTGCCATGAAGCAGTGGTCGTATGTTCACTAAATTTCATGGTGATTCTCGTCAACTAACAAGGTCAAATGATTATGATGATTCATTTTATTTGGAAATAAGCGGGAAAATTTAATAAATGGTATGACCACAGTTAGAGAGAATATACTCTATCATTTTTGGTGCTATCAAAGCAAAAGATCTGCGAAAGTCATCATAAGAGATTTCTCTTCGTTCTGAAGCATATGTTTAATAACTAAAACAAAGAAGAAATTCTGCAATCTGGGATCGAATAAGAGACCACGGGCTTGTCTCTCGTTTTCTATCTGTATACGCGGATATCTGTTAGAGCAGCAAGTACGATGCTTGTAGTTCAATTCCACGTCGCGGATTTTTTCCTTTCATTTTCATTTACCAAAATTTTACAATGTTGGAGCATTCTCTCCATAATAATTCATTAGTAAGTTGTGGAAGAATGGAGCTACTTATTAGTTTTACGAGGGGGGGATCGAAAAGTAACGCACAACAGTTTTTTGTGGGATACTATTTTGTCCGGATTTTCAAAGTTGACAGATTGATAGTTTGAATCTTCCGCTACAGACAGCAATGGCTTGATCAGGTTTCGCCCTAGCGAAAGGACCCATAAGTACTGAGTAAAGATATCATGCTTGCTAGCATCGTCAACTTGTAAACAACAACGAGATGTGGTCCGTTTTTTGTAGACCAAACGAAAACACGCGAGTCAAACGCCCTAACAGAGACGCTGCAAATGTCATATTTCTTCACGACAAAGCTCGTCCTCATATTTAAGTTTCTGTTAGTGAAAAAATTGAAAAATTTAGCTGGGAGGTGCTCAAACATCCACCCTACAGTCCAGACCTCACGACATCTGATTTTCACCTCTTCGGACCAATGGAGAAATTCCTAGGAGGTCAACGCTTTGGTTCGGCTGAAGAGGTAAAATCAGCTGTGCGAAAGTGATTATAAAGAGGGGGGTCATTAAGTCGTTACAATCAGCCGGAAGACTGAGAGATGGGGTGACGTTGGATGGTGGTAGCAGCAGTCATTCACATATGCACCTCCCAGGGCCACACACTCTTCCCCAAGATGGACGGCTTGCCGGATGCTACTTTTATAGAAGTCCTCCTTTTGGCTGTTGAGGAGCTGCTCCACCTCGAAGATGACCTTGTCGTCGTTTTGGAGCGTTTAGGGGTTTTGTCACCATTGTCACCTAAATGGCCACTAACTCATTTGTTTGGCGTTGTTCTCCTATAAATGCAGGAACTTATCATGGCTCTGGCACCTGTTATTTGTGCCCTCCAGCACTCGAGGGATGTCGCTTCCCAGTGGCACCACACCTTTTCAAAAGCCATCGTTCTTTTATGTTGATTGTAATGACTTTATGACCACCCCTCGTACAACCAGAAAACGGAGTTTTATGAACGAGGTATGTTGAATCTGGTGCCGCGATGGGAGAAATGTGTCCAGAGACTTGGTGCATATATCGAAAAGTTTTTAGAACCTGCAGCTTTCTTTCGCATTGCTTCATTTTTGCTTATTATTAAAAATGTTGCCACAAAAAATTGTTGTGTGTTACTTTTCGATCCTCCCTAGTAACATGTTCGTCCTCTTCATATTTCTACATTTATCGACGTAGGGAATTGTAATTCGGAATGTTGCATACTATGGCCATGTCCTACTTCACTATTTATTTCGGTTTTAATTGGCCCACAGGGGTCGGAATAACGGGTTTGGAAATTAGAGGGAACCAAATGTCTACATGTATAAATTGAAAAAAAAGTGAAATTTGATACGCAGATTCCTCTAGATAAGATTTACATTACTATGAAGTTTGGGCCAAATTATCCCAGCGGGGTCGAAGTCGTGAAGGTGGCAGTCACCTGGTCTTTACAACGACGGCAACACATGGCATGTGATATGTCATTCGATCCAAAGGATTAAAAACGAAAGAAGATCTTTTCGATTTTCTAAATACTACGTTCGAGAAAATCAATTATTTGATTTAAAAAATGGGAGTTAAAAAGTGCGGATAAAAAAGACTAAAGAAAGATGAATTCAGTGCTTCCGTTATTTCCTATATCCTCATGGGAAGGATTAATTTCTTGTTGCTTAATTTTATTGTCTGAAGTATATGTTGTACCAGTTATTAAAGAATCTAGTTGGAGACAAAACACCTTCCCATGGCATTCCAAGCATGCTCTAAGAAACACAGGTAGAACGATCAAATGGTGGTTTTCATTCAGCGATTTGTAATATTCAACGATTTTTGTGGGTGTGTATTTAAAAGCGTAACGTGTTTCACAAGCACGCCAGATTGCTTTCCAAACAACATTTTTCAAGCGTTTAACTCGGTGATTCGGTGGCAAAGATTTCAGATTACTCGCTTGGCTTCCACTTCCCTGACCATTTTTTTCTTTTCGTAAAAGCAATTGTTTTGGTTCACTCGACATTTACATTCTTGTTGGAGCTCGAGAAGAAATCAGAAAATCAAGCGAACAACGAAAGCAGCAACGAAATGGCAAAAACCCAGGATATTTAACGAAATTGATTGCACTTGAATGACTTTGTCTAATAAAAACAGTGTGAAAATCAGGTTTCGCCAGATTTGGAAAAGTCTCCTAAAAGCGACTGAAAACCACGTGCACGTCAATGTCGCTAATTGGAATGGTAGTCTAGGTGGCACGCAGTCGCGTAAAAGTCGCTTAAAAATACGTAATCGCTGAAAGGTCGCTGAATGGAAACCACCCTTAATGTCTTCAGGGCTCGCTGGTGTAATTTGAGACCCGCTAACATTCAAGCCAATCCAAGTAAATGTTCCCGTATTATTTATAATTCTAAGGATACGGTAGTCACATCATACGAATTTGATGGGCACATCAAACAAGATTCGATTACTTAATAAAATAGCGATATCTAATATAAATAGCGATTTTACCCAATATCACGAAGTCGTGCAATGTCTTTGCTCGGAACTGTGATTATTGTAAAATTTGACTTTCATAGGCGAGGTGGACGATAGATTTGAACAAGATGAAAATGAAATTCGAATTTCGCCATTCATTTCTCATGGACGATGAATCAATGCCGAAAATCAATCAAACGTTTAAAGTCAGCGACTCCGCAATGTAAAGAACAAAGACTTCATCCATTCCATTTATAGTGGAAAAGATGACTTTACCGTTATTTGTCTTGGAAGACTCCTTCCTCCATTTCCTTAATGTAGATGGCAGAATCTTTATTTTATTTCTCCATCACTCGAGCATTCGAATAGGATTTCGGCCAAACAGATTGGAAAGAGGAAATAAAGTAAAAGTTTTCAATACTTGAGGAGGAAAAAAAACTTCTTTGAATGGTCACTGCTTGAAGGGTTTTGCTCTTTTGGCTCCTTCAGCTCTTGTCACCTGCGGCTGAGGGTTCCGGGAGGGAGGAAAAAAAATAAGACCGAGTGATGCCGAAGATTTTTTTTCTGTTCGTACACCGGTCTCTGAAATAGCACTCGTGCCTCATTGACCCAGGTGAAATGATTTTATTTACACGCATTTGGGGGGAGTGCAGCAGGCTTCTAGCGTCCCTCGGCGTGATGATTGACGGCTTGTGCGCGAGTTGGATCGTAATTCAGACGGAGGTAATGGCGCCGCCGAGAACCAATCCTTGAGAGGCATAAAAGACCCTTCCAAGAGCCAATAACTGGGGGATCTTTGGAGAGGGGGAAAACTGGCAAAGCCGTTTTGTAGACTATAAAAAAGACAAAGAACATTCCAGAAGAAATAGTTTCAGATGTGGGTGTTAGTAGAAGATGTCCAATTTTTCTTTGTATTCTTTTATATTAAATTCAAGAAGCATTCGTGATATCACTATTCTTAACCACTTACTAAAGTCATATGGTAGTAAATACGTATCAGTTACTTAAGATATTGCTGACAGTCTTTGGTATAAGAAGGAATGTGACATGTAATTTAAAAAAACGAAGACTTTCTTTTCTTGAATTAAAGCTTTGATCTAATTATTAAAGAAAATTGTTTGAAATACTTCATTTTCTCTTTACTTTTTTTCGAGACCCCATTCCATTATCTGGTACTGTCTGGTTGCCAATTCCACCGAACTAAAAAAAAGAGGAAAATATTTACAACACTTTGGTGCCAAAAGTATTTTAAGTAATTGTTTTATCTTTTTTTTAACAGATCTCGACACATATTAATTTGGATGGGTTTCGATTATTTAGTCTCACAGCCCACTCAACGGCGAAGTAAATTGTCAATCACTGCTGAAAAGATTGTCCTCTGGGGGGTCTTTTAATTCCGACTATTAAAACTGCTCTGTTGTTTGAACGAACTTATTTCATATCCGAAGAAAAACGTGATCAGAGAATTTAAGTCTTCCCTGAGTTTATATCAATGGTTTTTTAAAGTTAGACGGCAAAGTCAGGCTGCAATTGTTTTCTCGATGATTAGCTGTCGCCACAAACGACAATCCAATATAGGCCTCTCCAGTCCGTATTTTACTATTTGCCGCGCTACTATTAGATAGTTATTTTTATTTATAAAGCTTCGCAATTATTAAACTTTCGACTAAGGATTCAGTTTTGAGAAACTGGAACTCAATTCTGGAAAGGAAAAACACACGAAAATTTTACTAAGAAGTCCTCTCGTCAAATGAACTACAGAAATGTACTTCCAAAATTGCTATCAGACGCTCCTTTTGAATCTTTTTCGCTGTTGTAACTGTTTTTGCTTGCTGCCTATAACAATATGATTGTGCGATCAGTTGTGCGAATTAAGAGAATATCTCTGTAATTTGATAGAAGCCATTCGAGTCATCATAATGCCGTCTGATACATGGAACGAAAGTTCTGATTAGCTCAGGCAATTTCTGTATATGAGAGGATCGCCTGAGATTCAATTCATAAATACTCATCAAGGATATATAGCGCTTTAAGCGAAGCGACTAAATAAGAAGTATTCCCACTGTCATTCTCCCTTAAGATGCTGCTGCCATTGACACCTGACATTGATAGTTCTATATAGAGCTGTGTCGTTTCCGAGAATAAAGCGGACGACAAGCACAAAGGCATATGAGGAGTAGGCATCATCACTTACATTCAGACTCCATTCAGGAGCGATAAACCACTAAAGTTGTGGTGTAATTGTGTGGAGGCAGCTCCTAATGACAGCTGTTGTAATGGATGAGTGCCAACAAGGCATTCAGATGTTGCAATTCTGTATTTTTCCCCTTCTTTCATTTATCAGCACGATAAAACCCACCTGCAAACAGTTCCTTCTTTCAGAATGTCTCATTGATGACGACACAAATACACTTTGGCCAGCCATCCTCTCAGACCTTTCGCCAACGAACATTTGGCAGCCACCACGGAGTCAGGATCTGAAATAGCAGTATAAAATCGATATTTGTTCGATTCCATGTCACACCAACAGGTGGCTTCAACAGTCCTAATCTCCAACTTTTATTAAACAGTTTCCGCAGTAAAAGCTCATGTGATGGTGATAATTAGTCATCCACATGGCTTAGTGAGAGTTCAGTAATGTATTGCTATGTATGTTTCGCGTTTTGGGATGTATGTGATATTTTGAATATATTATTTCTGAATGATGAAATACACTCACATGTCAAAAGTCATGGGATAGCACCTAATAACGTGTGGGACCACAGTGCCACCTAACCCAGCGAAGTGCCACAGTGCGACGTGGCATCGATTCCACAAGTCGGTGGAAGACATCTGAAGACATTGCCAACCATTCCGACTGGAGAGCTTCCCACAATTGCCCATTACGGAGCCACCATCGGCTTGCATAGTGCATGCTTGACAACTTGGGTCCATGGCCTTCATGGGGTCTGCGCCACACTCGAGCCCTACCATCAGCTCGTATCAGCTGGAATCGGACTCATCAAACCAGGTCACACGTTTCCAGTTGTCAAGTGTCCAGTCGATGTGTTCATGGGCCCAGAAGAGACGTTGCTGACGATGTCTTGTTGTTAGCAAGGGCACCCTCGTGGGTCTTCTGCTTCCATATCCCATGGACACCAGATTTCGTTGCACAGTTCGCATCGATACAGCTCTAGTATCACCCTGGTTAAAATCTGATGTCATCTGGCGTAGTGTCAGTTGCCTGTTAGCGGTGACCATCCTACTCAGACGCCGTTGGTCCCGTTCATTGAGAAGGTGTGGTCGACCACTGCGTTGTCCATGGTGGGAGGTAATGCCGTCAAGTTGGTACTCTCGGTAGACTCTTGAAACTGTGCACCGTAGGATGTTGAATTTTTGAGCCATCTCCGATATTGAATGACCCATACGTTGTGCTCCACATACCAGGCCATGTTCGAACTCGGATAGCTCTCGTCGTGTTGCCATCGTCCCACTGAACACCTCACCCCTTACTCATGACAGTGTAACTAAACCTACTGACAGTGATTTGCGTATTTATACTGTTTTCACATGATGCTACTGCCACTTGAAAAATAGTCCACTGCTATCCCATGACTTTTGGCATGGGAGTGAATATTATGGGCTCTACCGTCACAAACTTCTTACCCTTAAATTAGTTGATAAAATTCTTATTGCAGTTGGTATATTTTCCCACACTCAAGCTAAAGAATCGATAGTCATCTGTAAACAGATATGAAACAACGGTGTTTGAAAAAGAAAATAAATACAAATAGACATTGCTTATTGACAACGCAACAAACGGAGAATGTCAGTATTTCATTATACTGTTATCAATTTGTTGATATTTGATTTACATATAGCCTCAGGCGATTTTTTTTGCAGAAAACTGTCTTACTATGCCTCAAGATCCTCTTTCAAAAATACGAGTAAAATTTATGTTCCTCTCACGTTTGATACGTATTCCGGATGAAATTCATTTTTGTTTAGGCATTTCTGGGAATAAAATTTGTAACCTGATACATTAATAATTTAATAATGAGTAACTTGATATATATGAATAAGATTGACTAATCTGATATAAACGACTAGGAAATTTCTATATCTAGCCAACGAGCATTATTGAAAGTATATATACGAGCGTTTGGGCATTCAGAAGTCTTAGCAACTATTTTTTTATAAGAATTCGAGCGTAGGTGGAAAATGTGAAATATATAGATGAAAGGACAAGGAATGGACGAAATAAACGGACATTTAACAACACGCCAACATTTTGCTCCTCATGTTTATTAAGGTAGTTCATATAACATTACAGGTTTTATGGATTTCATAAACCTGAAATATTATGCTTCATGATTCTGGAAAACTTATTCTGGAACATGATTGCAGGTTTCATTTTCCATAATAAATAACAGAAATCAAAATAGACAACGTCTATTTTGATATGCGAGCGTTGTTCAGCTCAGGTTACATCCTGCACGGCGGTTGACTATAGAGGGTGGCAGGAATAAAGATGAACGATTTTGAAAATTTTATTGTAATTAATTGGCACAATACACAGCAATAACACTACTCAACTTGTTTTCCCTGGTTACTATCGATTTTGCCGATAACGTTTTTTCCACGAATCCAGAGCTTTATTAATAAATTACTGAGGCATTTTCTTCCACTCATCGAAAAGATCCTTTTGGAGCCCATTTAGATTTGTCACTTGGCGACCCCACAGTTTCTGTTTTACGTATTCTAAGGTAAATAGTCCATGGGTGCTGCCTCTGGAGATTGGGGCATCCATTTGTCGGGTGAATATACTTCACTTTTCTTTTTTCCAAAGTTAAGAGTTTTGTGGGCTGCATGAGCAGGGCAAAATCATGATAGAGAATGTGATCGCCTTTCGGATATAATTTTCGAGCATCGGTGTCCAAAAATGGTTTTATAACTTTGTTGATATAATAATCTGTGTTTATCTTAGCTCAGGCGTGATAATTCGCAAACGCGTTTTGCCATTATACGAAATCCTTCCCCACACCAAGATGACTTTGCAATGTGACGGTTTTTTATTGACAGTAGTTCGAGGCTTTGGTTTCCCACGTGAATTGTAAACCCTTCTCTGTCCTCTCCAGCCCTTTCATTGGAACCATGTCTCGTCAGTGGTAATAATGGTTTTCAATTTTTTCAGAGGAAACCTGTAAAATGGCAGAGATCTCTGGCTCCTCTTCTTTATATAACTTGCTGAGATACCATGTACGAGGGGAGATCAAAAAGTAAGTTGCACTAACTCGCCGCAGGAGCGCGCTGTGTGTCGCAATCTTGGGCAAAGCGGAGAAAGGGACATTAACTGCGTGTCACCTTAGTTTTACTATCGCTGCAATTTTGCAACGTATTTTCCTTGTATTTTCTAATCCGGTGGATAAGAGGCCAATGGATCGGCCTAGAACCTGGTGGCTAGACTACATGGAAATTCTAGGTTCGAGTCGCTTAGGTATTACCATTGAGGACATACGCCTGATGGCAGAAGATCGCGTTCGCTGGAAATTTTCCATAGGATTGCTGCCCCCGCGACCCTAACGGATAAACAGATTTGAAAAGTAAGTTTTCCTTGTAAATGATATCATACACGTAATAGATGTAGATGCAATTCCGAGATGTTCATGTGATTCCTTCTCTTAAAAGTTAAAAGAAATTGGTTATATCTTATTATCGTAATTTCGTTCTCTGGCAAAACTTGATAGAAAACCATTTCTCTATGATGAAACCATCCGACCTGGTAGTTTTAAGTAAAAAATTAACAGAAAGGAAAATTTCATTTGCTGTAACATGTTTAGAATGAAATTTCCTCTTTTGCGTGCTTTGTTCTTTTATTTAATAGCTTCGGCTTTGATCTCTCAATTAGTTTGTGTCGAACGCCCAATAAGGAGATCAAAGTGAAAGGAATTAAGGAAAAGTAGCCAAATAGCCACTTGAATCATTTCGTTCAATCATTTCTCTCGGTATACTCGTAATATGTATGTCAGTAACGTTCAATTGGTAATTCTAACCAGGCTCTTCTCATCAATTCGCATCTAGTCATTCTTTGCTCTTTCAAGCTCATATGTCCATTGGGTTAAGATCCACTAGTAGGAGACAATGTAACACTTTGAAGTCACTGTTATGCTCCTCCGACCGCATGGTGACAATTCGAACCTTATGGCAAGGAGAGTTATCCTGCTGGAAGGAAGTCTGTCCATCAGGCAAGGGGGGGGGGGTATATCTCATTATCAATGATGGACAGACTTTGGGCAGATACAGATATAACGCTGCGCATTTAAAGATTGCTCTATGGATATTAATGGATAAACCGTAATATTAAAGGTTCTTCGAAGGAAATATAACATCATTTCTCCGGCTTGAACAGTTGACACCCTGCATCACTGTTAGGATCCATTGTCTCCAGCTGTTCTGGTTCGATAAATTACTCGTCTATCTTCCTCCAGTTGTCTTCCTTCCATTTTCAAGGTTCTCATCCATTTAGATGAATTTTGCGGTTTACAGAGATCAGTGGAACTCAAATGGGTCGCCTTTTGTTAAATCCCATTCGTGCCATTGTGCGGGGAGTGGTATCAACGGAAATGTTTATCTGGTTACTGCTATTGTATTGAGTGGTTATTTGTATTGATCTTTATTTATGATCATCTTTATTCGGCTTTTCTTGCGCTATCGACCAAGTTCTTTCACTCGCAAGAAGATCTCTCGTTGCTTATTTATTTTGCTTTTCGGAGTACTCCAGAGCAACTGATCACTCTTATTGTTCTGGAAAAGCCGGTAAGTCTTGCTTATTTGGACACATTCCCATCATCCCTTTTTGGAAGTCACTTAAATCAGCGTTTCTCAATCTTTTTCTCTCTGTAGACCGGTAACATAAGTAAAATAAATTATCTACATGCGATCAGAGACGCGCTAAAATAGATTTATTTTCATTGAAAATTATTTTTGAAATTTATTTTGTAATTATGAAATTAAGGATACTTTTCGCGGACTGGTAGTATTTTTCCATGGATCGGGACTGGCCCACGAACTAGTGGTTGAGAAACACTGGCGTAAATCATGCGTCTTTTTTTTATAGTACGGCAATCCAACATTCAAATACGTGGAGCGATTTCCCGGAAACGTGTAGGGTGTTCCTAATAATTTGCTTGTTCAGTATATCCTCCAATTAACTATATTAGAAAGTAATCAGAAAGTAAGGCTCTCAACTCATTTACTTGCTTTAATAGTATATATTTTTTGAACTACCTACATGCGAGAATTTCGAGTAGATACATTTCTATTCTTTCACTAATTTTCAACATAGTCGTCTTTTCTTAGGTGGATGACGCATGATTCAAAGCCATGTCGCTACAAAGATCTTATTCACGCTGACAATTTTACTTTTCGAGCATTCATACACTGCTTTGCAATGAAATTGCCCTACCTACAAGGAGTTATCTGAACAACCTTTATTACGTTATAGAGCCAAGATCTTCATTCGTTTGTACAGGGTGTCCCAACGGAAAGCGGCATCAGTAGGTTGTGGCACCACCTCTAGCGGCGATGCATTGTTCCAGCCGCAGGTGTAGGTGATCATATAGGTGGCGAATGTCATCTTGGGGTACGTCTGCCCAGGCCTGGTGAACTTCGTGATCGTAAACGACGTCCCACCATTTCCCACACGTGCCCAATTAGTGATAGGTCTGGGGACATCATGCAGACCTGCCATGCTCATGTTTGCCGTGTGCGGTCTGGCGTTATCCTGCTGAAAGACTGCGCCGGGTATGGTGCGCAGAAAGGGCAGTAATATGGGCTGCAGAATCTCTGTGACGTACAGTGCTGCTGTCAGGGTGCCTTGGTTGGTGACTAAAGGCGTTCTGGTATCGTAGCCGATGCCACCCTAGACCATGATCCCGGGTGTTGGTCCACGACGGCGATACCGGATGCATTGTTCATTGGCACGTTCCAGTGGTCTGCGCCACACCCGTCCGCATCGGTCGTCGATGTCCAAACAAAAGCGGGATTCGTCGCTGAAGATCACCGGGCGCCATTCCATTCACCAGTTCACGACACCATTGCAGTCGTATCTCGCGGTGCTCAGGTGTCAAAGGAAGACACAACAATGGACGCCTGGCAGACATTGTCGCGGCGTGTAACCGGCATGTTATTGTCGCTATTGACACTGGAGCAGTACCGGAAATAGTGATGTTGTCGCGCAGTTGCCGCAGGATCCGCTAGCGCTGTTTGCAGTATCCGCCTATCGGTACGAGCTGACGTGCTTCTCCGGGCCCCAGAGCCTGGTCTTCTGGCATGTGTGCGTTCCTCTCGCCATTGCCTCCAACATCGGCCTACCGTCCGTGCGTCTCGCGACACATGGACACCAATCCGTCTGGTTGACCATCCAGCCTCGGAGAGGCCAATAATCCGACCTCATTCAAAGTCCGTTAATTGCGTGAACGGTTGTCGTTATCGTCGTCGCGGCATTGAGACCGTTGTGCGGATTACAGTACTGTACGTTCACTAGGCAGTTGCTTCCTCCCTACTGCATGGAACGTTTCGCACAGGTGTCAACTGATGAGCCTATACAGGCACCCGGAGGCATGTCCGGGTGCCTGCAGCTAAACGTTTAATAGTCGGAGGTAGACGACCCCCCCCCCCCCCCACTAAATATGGATAAGGTCGGATAACTCATTGTTGGTGGGGTAATATCATTGCAAAGTAATATATAAGTTTCGGGCATAAGTATGTCCACTGTCACCATCTAAACAGGCTAATTTGAAATAAAAACCTTTTCAAGTTCATGCTGAATGCGAGTCGGTGTTGTCATTTCGGCCCACAAACTCCACGAACCTCTCAGTTTGTCTACTCACGTTGTTAGACCGTCTCCTTCTAAGAAATGGCGGTTCAAGGACTGATTTTACTGCCATTTTACTGAATTAACTAAGAAATCACCTCATTATTTTCTAAGTGTAATTAAGTAGGCGATATTACTTTCTGGCTTCCCTCACAGAATCTTACAAACATTTTTAAGATAATATTAATTGGAAAAAGGTTAGTGTATACAGTATAATAAACTTATTTTGTGTGGCTTTGTGGTTTCTTCACTAACAGTTTGTATGCTAACTGTATTGTACACAGTTTCTTGCTGTCAACTGATTATGGAAAATGGTGCTTGGAGAAATTGGAGAAAAACATGACATACATTTTTCTTTTATATTTTCTATGTTTAATGTTTTAATGAATTTAACAATTTTATTCTTCCAATAATATTGCAACGAGCTGCTGATAAGACTTCAGACCATTTACAGAATTCTGTCCAACATTAGAAAATTGTTAATTAAAACAGGAAAGAAAATTCTACAGCGTAGACTCGAAGCAGAAACTTTCAGCTAAACGTGCTGACGCCCTGCCACTGTGGACGTAGAAGCCCTAACCTACATGTCCTTTTTGTCTGGTTAGAGCGGCTATCTTGTTCGCAGGTCGGGGCCATTAGAAACTACGAACTAGGTAACTGCTTAACCAAGCCCAAAGGACATGTAGATAGCGTAATGTTTCTATGGCCACAGTGGCTCAACCGGTCAAGGCATCAGCGCGATTAGCTGAAGGTTCCCTCCGATTTTGGTTGTTCCATTCCACAGTTTTTGCTTAATTCCAGAGCGTTTTCCTTTAGTTTTATTGCGTAAATACTTGACGGTCAAAAGAACGAAATTTTGTAAGGAATGAATACTGTAGGGCAATACATTTTTGAGTAAAAACAAAAAGCGTAAAAATTCAAAAAAAATTAACACCTGCATTTTTTTCTTCCCCAGCGAGAAGTTTCGCTTTCAAAATTCTTGAAACGCAAACTGTTAAATCCAAAAATAAAAGCCATGATGTCACATGTAAATATCGAAGGCTTCTGAGAATTTAAATGTAACATAGAGTTCAGAGGTTAAAAGTGTTTGATCTATGCATTAGATGATATTCTCTGAAAGGAAAAAAGAAAACAACAAGAATTGCTCAATACCTCGGAGGTTGAATCTTTTTTTGACTTTATACGCGTTACCTGAAAATGATTTTAAACACTTTCAAAAAGAATTCGCTGCTAGCTTCTATTATACACTTGAAGAATTTAAAAAAATTAACGATGCT
Organism: Rhysida immarginata; assembly: GCA_023313115.1. Taxonomy (NCBI): domain Eukaryota; kingdom Metazoa; phylum Arthropoda; class Chilopoda; order Scolopendromorpha; family Scolopendridae; genus Rhysida; species Rhysida immarginata. Next base: position 395,873 of record JAHWFO010023306.1, on the reverse strand, counting down.
CTTTAGTTTGGAACATAAAAACAAAGTCCTTAAATCGTTTACAGTCACATCTAATGAAGCGTATAAAACTAAGAAGTTCGGAAAGAAGAATTAAGTAGCTTTTTTTTCTGCAATTGCGTCAGATGCGTTTTTAGTGTTAAGAAAGAATGCAAAAGAGTTTTCAAAGGAATATAACTGCTTTTCGGCAAACAATTTAGGAAAAAAACCGTTTGGAGAAATGAAGTCCAAAACGTGAAGGTTGTAAAATCCCGACAATCGCATTAAATTTTTTATCACCAAAACGATTGGCTGGAGCAAATAATTGCAAAGAAAAACTTCTTCCCTGACTATTTGGATTTAAAAAAAACAAGTGGATAAAAATAAAAAAATAAACAAAAAATAGCGATTTCTACTCCAAACGATTTTCTTCAAATTCAAAAGATCATAGAAGCATGAAGTTAAAAAAAAAAATCAGAAAACGATAAGAAGCTTCCGGAAATGAATTCTTTTTGAGAAAAAAATAAAACATCATTAAGAAGAAGTCAATCTTTATTTTCAGTTCCTCTTTTTTTTATTTTTTTTGTTTTAATAGAATAAATGTACCTCCCTGTTAAGTCACGTCCAGCAAATATTTGAAATTTCCATCGATTTCCTTTTCAACAGAGGCATCCTCCGTATAGAACCACGGTGCCCTTCCTTTATACGGCTTTTCCCTTTCATTGGAAAAGAATTTACCTTCGGAATTTCATCTTTATTCTTTTGGAAGTTGGAGAGAGGGGAAAGGTAAATGTTTAATTAAAAAATTTCAGGAATTGCTCTACTCGAGTCCATTCTACTTGAACGGCCATTTAAATGCGCCGATGGGATTCTAACTTGGCGCAGTCATTTCTTCTAGAAAACAATGAATTCGAATTAGAAATGTAAGAAGGTCGTCGGTGAAAGCGAACTTATCGTAATTGCAGAGTTCCGGATCTGAGGGCTCCAAACGCCTCGACGAACCCACTAGGAATTTTTCGAGGAAAGAATTCTTCTCTACACATTCAGACATAAAACCAACTTTTTTCCGAACTATTTTAAATGTTAGATATTTATAACAAAACGGAACAGTATGTGCACTTACATAGACTATGACTTAGAAATAAATATATAGACTGTAAACCATCAACAAAATTTAGATAATATTGATGGGAAATTTTAATTTGCACACACTACATTCCTGATTACAATTCATAAAATGAAAGTGGGACATCTAAGTTTTCTACAAGTTCCTCGCAATTAACGACTATCGACTAATGTTGATATTAGTCGAAAGCCGCCGTGATCGTGGATGCATGGTTGGCGCAAGATAGCGGGGCCATTCTGTTGCCCAAGCCAGTGGTTCCCAAACAGTGCACCGCTATGATTGGCTTACATCCCAATGTTCAAATGTGTGCTATGGTTTTTTTAACTATACAAAGCTAACCACACAACGGGCACCGTGAACAGAAAAAGTTTGGGAACACCTGACAAACTATAACAACGAGCACAAGCGAATCAAAGATATACCACGAGTACACTCCTAACAGAATAAAACGGCACCGAACGTCCAAACGATGGCCGGCCATGCGCCATTAATATAATGTTTGGAATCGCTATAGATTATCTAGGCTGGTACAGAAGCATGGGAGTGCAATAGGTGCCAGATCACATCAGCTTCAATATTGAAACCTCAAGTAATGTCGACAAGCGAAAACTGCATACTCTAGGTTACGGAGGCCGAGGTCTGCGTACGTCAAAGTTTGCGCCTTACTTTCTGACCGAGAACATCAAATCTCTGCAGAGTGACACCGATACGTGTTCTCAGATGAATCCCGTTTTCAGAAGTTGGTAGAGGGAGAGTGGCGTTGAGGCTATGACTTCGTCCTAGCAGCTCGGTACTATTCAAAGAACATTTGGCTCTATGATGGTTTGGTGAGCCTTTTCATGGGATACATTATGCTTCTTATTGTATCTAGAGAAGTCCTTAAAAGTGATGTTCTACGAAAATATGTTGGCTTCCCCAACTGGCTGCTACCACTAAGTTTAGCTTGAGAAATGTTCAGTGGCGGCAAATTCCCCGCATGTACAGGGTGTTGCAGATAACTACAAGGCAATAAAACGGGATTGCAGGGGCCGGCTCGACATCAAGTGATAATTGGGTAAATTTATCGCAAACATGACAGTTTTGACGTCCCCCCCCCCGACTGTGAAAACTGTGGCTGCTGCAGGCCACCTTCATCTCCCTCCATTTTGCCAATCGACCGAGCCGGCCCCTGCAATTGAGCGGGTAGGCTTCCCGTTATACTGCCATGTAGTTATCTGCAACACCCTGTATACCATATTAAATCTTTGCGGGATGCAGCTGAGCGAAGTATTAGTCATGATTCCCAGACGAAGTTCTTTGGACAGCATTCCGACATCTGGTAGAATCAATATTCGTGTAACGGAAAGACCGGAATTATTTCAAATATTTTTTGCGTTCAATATAAATGCTACGAGGGTGTAAATTAAATGTTGGGCGCTACTTGGAGGATCATTTCCTAAGGACAAAATAAGACGAAAATGTTCTTGGAAATTTTTTAATAGACGGCATAGTTTTCGAGAAAAAATGCCTTTGAACTGTGTGACAAGTTTTGTTTGCAATAAATGGGCTAATAATTCGGTTTCTATGCCAGCCACGTCCACGAAAATTGGAATACATAACTCGTTAATCGTTACAATTTATGCACATGTACGTCCATTAGTTTAGGAGATAGGCGCTCGATGCGAGACTTAGTTCCTATCTGTCAGTGCGGTTATTTCAATTACAACTTGATAATACAAATGGTATAATGCCAAAAACTGTGGACAAATGGTAGTAACAAACTGAAGAAGGACGAAACACAATTATATCTTATATTGCGGTCACTACCGGACATATTTTTTAACACTGAATTTTGCTAAGGCAACCACTCAGCTACCGGCTTCGGACTGTGCTGGCAATGTTCTAAAGTTCGAAATGCATAAGGAAAAAAATTAATTCCTGCTTACATTAGAATGGTTCAATTCACTACCAATCACATAAGGGCAGCATTCCAACATCAAACTAGACGTGCTCTATTACTGCTCTTAGATCAAGACAAAAAATAGAGGACTATGTAGAATAAAGTCGTACGCTTCTTCGTGGGATTGAAGTCCGGATGGTTGACAGTTTTTCGAGAAAAATTTAAAAACAGATGAAGATGGAGAGGATCACCACACTAAGGAAAGGAAAGGAAGAATATAAAAATGTCCCCGTCTTCCCCTATAACCGAAAATTGATTTTGAAGCCTGGTTTAACCAATGGAGGCTGAAGCTGAATGTGGCAAAGTGCAAAGCCATGTACTTCAACAAGAAACGAAAACGTCCCTCGTTCATTTTATACGGCAAGATGATAGACTGGATCGATGACTACAAGTACCCTTGTGTGATAATAGCTCAAAGCTCTGCTTGAATCATTATGTGACGTACGCACCGAATAAACCCTCATTGCTCTTATGGGCCTCAACAGTGCCCGTGGAGTCAACAATAAGCTACTCCGCTACAAGATTATTATTCGGACAATCCAGCGTGGGGACGATCTGCAGAAATAGATTAAATGACTTTAATCGTTTTAAAAAGCCACAGTGAGGACTATTTCTCGTAAAAAGTTGAAACGTAGCTTACCAATGGCATGTCCTCCTTCACTATTTAATTAGGTTTTGATTGTCCCACTGGAGTCGGAACTACGGGGGTGGGAGTTAGAAGGGACCAAAATATCTACGTGGTATTTAGGTATGTAAAGGAATGAAATTCGGTATGCAGATCTCTCTAAGCAAGATCTACATTACTATGAAGTTTGAGCCAAATTATCCCAGCAGGGTCGAAGTTGTGTGGGTGGTAGTTCCTTGGTCTTTAGAACTATGGCAACATATGTCATATGATATGTCATTCGATCGGAAATGATGAGAAACGGAAGGTTTTACATTTTCAAAATACTTTTGATTAAAAAAAAAATGGGGGGGGGGGTTGAAAAGTGCAGATAAAGGAGTAAAAATAGATGATCTCAGGGCTCCCGCTACTTTCCTACTCCCTTCTTGGGGTGGGGGGGGGGATTAATTTCTTGTTTATTCTTTCTTGTGATCTAACGTCAAACTGCTTCGAAGATTAACATAAGGAGATTTCTTAAAAGTTAATGACCGTAGAGTGCAGATTCGTCTTCGATGTTTGTTGTAAGGCTTAAGGAGCACATGGCAATAGTCGGTTTAAAAAATTTATAAGATATTCGCAAGTTATAAAACAAAAACTTGAATCTAATTAAATCTGAACTTATTACAAATCTTTGTTCTACTGTAGGGAAAGGATTTAGGCATTGCGATTAACATAAAAGCCTGGAAACGATCCTTTTAGAATAAGATTATTATTAATTTTAACCTTTATGGGAAGAATAAATTAGATAAGAGACTATTTTAAGATATTTATTTATTTATTTATTTATTTACAATTACAGTTATTTACAAAACACAATAAATTAGTAAAAATAATAATAATAGTATAAAAACAAAAATGAATATTGTAGGAAATTAAAATAAGATAAATTCAAGAATTTTTTTCTATAAAAGAAGAATATTTAGGGATTAAAAATTGCCCAAAAAACCTGGAGGCTTGACTAGGGGCATCTTTCAAAACTTTTACTGATCGATGTACAAAAATAGCATAAATTAGTAGGATATTAATTAGAAATAATAATAATAATAATAATAATAATAATAATAATAATAATAATAATAATAATAATAATAAATATCTAGGATTTAAGCAAGCCAAGCTTCTGGAGCACAAACACATAAAGAATACACTCACTAAACAATATCTTCATAGGCTAGAGACAATACTTAAAACGCATTTAAATTCCAGAAATTTAATCAAGGCCATCAATACTTATGCCATGCCAATACTCTCCTACTCCTTTGGAGTCATACAGTTGACACACACAGATCTTGAGGGACTTGAAAGGAAACAACGTAAACTGCTTACAAAGCACAGAAAGCACCATCCACACGCAGCTATTGAAAGACTCACCTTGCCTCGTTCAGAGGGAGGCAGAGGTCTTATTGACATAACAGATCTACACCAGAAACAGACTCAGTCACTCAGAGAATTCTTTCACTCTAAACAACACACATCACCATTACACAAAGCAGGCTGCATGGCTGATACAAAATACACACCTCTGAATCTGGACAGCATGCAGAACACCGATAACATTCCTACAACATGCACTAAACTTCAATCATGGCTCGGAAAGCAACTCCACGGTAGACATCCTTCTGACCTCAACCAGCCACACGTCGACAAAAAAGCGTCGAAATTTGGTTGAGTGAAGGGAGTCTCTTTGGGGAAACTGAAGGACCCATGATTGCCATACAAGACCAGGTTATTAACACTAAAAGTCACAGAAAACATATTATCAAAGATTCAACTGATGGGTCTTGCAGGAAATGCCATATCGCAGAGGAAACCATCCAACACGTCATATCCACTTGCAAAATACTCACGCAGACAGATTATTTACACAGACATAACAGATAGCCAACATCATACATCAACATCTAGCTAAGATACACAAGCTAAGGGACATTCACACTCCATACTATAAATATATCCCCGACACTGTCTTAGAGAACACCACACATAAACTACAACTCCTGGCAAGAAATATCGGATATTTATTTCTAGTTCACCTAAATTCATAAAAAAGCTTAAATTTCCTCAAAAATAATGGACGCATCCAAAAGGGATGAAGCATAAATTACAGAAAACACTTTATTCTATAAATGAGTAATTAAGCATATAAACAAAACATCATTTCTGCTTGAAAATATACATTAATATAACGAACACAGTGGAAAAAAGTATTGGATAGCCTTTTGGTTTGGAAATAAATATGGAATAATGCCAAATAAACATGTCAAATATTATCTAAAGCTGTTTTTAATATTTGGTAGCCCCGCCTTTTGACTTGATTATTGCCTTAATTCTTCGAGGCATTGATTCATATAAGTTTATGCATCAGTGTTCACTGATTTTTCCCCAACATTGACGAATTGCTTCTTTAAATTCCACCAAAGATTTTCTATTAAATTTCCATCAGGACTTGAGCTGGCCATTTCATCCGTCGGATTCGATGATCCTCACAGTATTTGGCAACAGCCTGAGAACGGTGGCATGGTGCATTATCGTCCTGAAAGACAAAGTCATCCGAATCACCAAACGAATCTCCCGACGTTGGCAGAAGAAACTGATCCAAAATGTCTATATAGGTCGCGCTGTTGACAGTGTCATTTAAAATGCACAATTTTCCAGGTCCTGCAAACGTCACACATGCCCAAATCATCACACCCTGTGGAAACTTTACACCGGAACTTAAGCAGTCAGGATGGAATTGTTCTCCTTTTGTTCTCCAGGCAAACACACCGTTATTATCACCGTTCCCTAAGCAAATCCTATACTCGTCACTAAATACAATTCGTTTCCAATCCTCCACTGTCTACTTTGCATGGTCTTTGGCCCATTGCAAGTGTTTACGTCGATGCTCATTCGAGAGCAACGGTTTCTTCTTTGCTTTCTTAAATAAAAACCCAGCCTCGTTCTAACGGTTTCGTAGAGACCGATCACAGACATTGACGCCGCATTGTTCCCACTCTCGGTTCATCAATCGGGATGTTGATATTCGCATCCGTTTACAGATCCGGATCAGTTTTCTATCGTCGGATGCAATTGTCTTCCTCGGTCACCCACATCTTTTCAAATTCTGCACATTGCCACGAGAGTTAAACTTGTGCCACGGACGTGACGCCATGCTCTGGGAACATCTCAACAAAGTTGCGACTTCTAATTGAGTTTTTCCTTCTTTTAGCGGGCGGACTATTCGAGTTTTCACATCAGTAGACAGTTCTTTAGCTGGAGCCTTGATACTCTAATTAGCAGAGTTTTCTGTCGTCTACCAATCTCGATAATTGTGAGCAGTTATAAAAGAATAAATAATTTGTATAACATTTGCATATTCGCAAACAAAATGTATCATTGGATGTTACTCACTGAATATATCGCATATTTTTTTCCAACCAATGAGACTATCCCATTCTTTTTTCCAGCACGTCCGTATTCATTTGCATATTTCAAAGAATCTTTTTTTTTTTAGTTTTTAACAGTAAATCGTATTTATAGATTAAAATATTTTCTTTAATATATGCCTCATCCTTTTTGGATGCGTCCATTATGTTGGAGGAAATTTAAGCTTTTTTATGAACTTTGCTGAACTAGAAATAAATATCCGATATTTATTGCCAGGAGTTGTATATTTTGACAGAGCTATAATCACTGACAAAACTATCCCTCATAACAGATGAGATAAGCAAAACAAAGTGACTTACATAATTGATATCTCCATCCCCAACACACACAATTTACAAAAGACATACACTGACAAAATCACTAAATATACGGATCTTGCACATGAAATAAAACTCCTCTGGGGAGTTAACAGAGTACACATTGTCCCTATCGTTGTTTCTGCCACTGGGGTTATTCCACACTCGCTACACAAAAGCCTGTCAACACTAAATTTAAACCCACACTTATACAAAACCTTACAGAAAGCCACAATTCTAAACACCTGTCACATAGTAAGGCAATTCCTACACCCAAACATCAATACTTCCACGAGTGCATAACTTTCCCTCCCTCGCTTTTGGGTCCGCCTCTGGGATTGGCTTCCGGACTTGATCCGAGTTTGGCTTCCCCAAACAATAACAACAACAATAATAATAATATAGAAATTAAATTAGTTGTGATGCCCGAACGAATTCTTCTAAGGAGATGATGTTTAAAAAATTGAAGAGAAGGTGCATCATGATGTTCTTTAGTTAATTTAGACCTCCAGAAATCGATATTGATCTCTTTAAGTAATTCACTCTATAAAATGGAATTGCTGTTTTATTCTCTTTCGTGCGGTGTTGATGATACGACCTAGTTATAATAGGGAGATTTCTAAGATAATATATGTTATGTGTGACCTTATATATAAACTGAGCTAGTCGAATAAAATAAAGTTCATCAAATTTTAACATGTTAAAGTTTTTAAATTCTGAACTGACAGAAGAGATAGAGGGCCTGTTCAACAATCTATATATTTCATTTTGGTATTAAATGAAAGGTCTTAGTCTGTAGATTTGTTAAATTTAGTTTTCCTGTCCATTATTACCATAAATTAGCGGTAATTCACAATTGGAAATGCTTATGCTGGCAAACCAAACAATCCTCTCCACAATGGCGTCACAATTAACAGCTTTGCTACCATTGTTGATCAAATCAACAACAATTACGTAGACAATTAACGAGATAACAGTAAACAACATTACAGGGAAAACAAGATGGAGATAGGTTGTTTACCGTCACGTTTTGACGGGATCTCTCTAGTATACGTAAAAAACGTTATTGGAGTTTAATTATAAGATTTATATTTTTCTGTGTGGTCAATCCCCAGAAAACATAAATTTGTATGAATGAAGGTAAAATATAAATTTAGTAAAATACTACGCAGAAGATGATTGATTTTATATAGGGTGAATTTTAAATACACCGACAAACTTTTAAGGGAGGTAGTATGGGTGATCTTAAGCAAAAAAGTTCATATGATCAGGAAAAAAAATGCCGCCACCAAGATCAACAAATAAATAACTCAGGTTCTCTAAATCTAGGATAACGAAATTTGGGTGAATAGTAGGATACATACAACTGTGTATATCGTTAAACTTTGATCGAATTCCAACGAGAAGTTTCCGAGTTACGCATTCAACATCGTAGCATGTGCTCACATGTGAGCACCAACCAGCACGTATTACGATGTTCACTGCGTAACTTGGAAACTACTCGTTGTAATTCGATCAAAGTTTATCGGTATGCGCAGTTGTAGGTATCCTATTACTCACCCAAATTTCATTATTCTAGGTGTTAGAGAACCCGAATTATTAACTTGCTGATATTGGTGGCGGCATTTTTATTTCTGTTCATGTCTCAGTTATCGTTCAAATTAGGACCCATGTTTATAAGAACTTTTTTTTTGCTTAGAATCATCCTTACTACCTCCCCTAAAAGTCTGTGGTGTACTTAAAATTTACCCTGTATCTAATGCCTAAGGAGTGGGATAGTTTAATAGCTAAATGTTTTATATGAAGGCTCAATGTTTAATTGAAGGGGTCATCTGCCCACCGGCGGAGCTTTTTGCTCTTGATCCCCGCTAAGAACTCGAAAGCGTTTTTACGGGCTTCATAAATTGAAGGCTAAAAGGAAACGGACGCTAGTGTTTACCCACATCATTGGCTTTAGTTTACAGCACAAAAAAGCCAAACTTCTTACAGGAACAAATAACTTCTTAATGAATGAGGACTACAAGAAAATCCCCTCCTAACTATATGTTGGCAAATACATTCACTTTCGGAATATCGATAAATATAAAGAGTAGTTTTAAAATACTGCTAGCGACGTTAGCTGAAATAATCAAGAGTACATTAAGCATGAAATAGAATCCTGATATAATGTCTTTAGATCTTATAGGAAGATGATGTATTTTGCGATGTTTTAGAACATCGCTTGCGAATTGCTTTCTAATAGTTATTGGAAGTGATTCAATTATGGCATGTGATTGATTATAGTGCATAAATGTTTCATCAGTCAATAATGCTTGCCATAGATCGAAATTGGGCAAATTTTCTTCAATATATATGCTATTACTCAACTTAATTGGATGAGCGCATTCCGACATCAATACTTTAAAGCCCGCAAGCAGTAGCAGAACTCTGCTGCATTTTTGACCAGATAAGCTATTAAATTATCATGAGGTAATATGATGGTTAATTTATTATAATAGATAATTTACTTGCATTTCATTTATACGGATAATTGACGTTGATTCCACATGATTGGGACAGCTATCACCGACAATGTTTGCTATATATCGAAGCGGAAAAACACATTTCATAAATTACTGAATTTTTTGGATACTTATTAAAAAAAACATATTTTATACAATTAAAAGTTCATAATATGCATATCTCTTTTATCGCAAAATTTTACACAGAAAGAGAGTAAAATCACAAAAAATTCCATGTAAAAAATGTCAAAATCATGCATCAGAGAAGGTGCTTGGACTTCATGACCAGTTTAGCTCGTTCAAAAGATTTTAATTTAATTAATTTAATTTAATTTTTTAATTTAATTTTTAATTTAATCTAAACAACCCGTGGGTTGTCCCCAACAGGCCGAAGCCCAACACGGGGTTTTCTTTTTATAATAAAGGACAATCACAAACATCCATGCCCCAAGCGGGATTCTTAAGGTGCGTTCCCATAGCTCGCTTGAGCTTTAAAGCGAAGCTTGAGCTTTGAAGCAAATTCTACTCGCTAGAAAAATACAGCTTGAAAAGCTCAGCTTGAAAAGCCAAGCTATCGTTGAAGGTATCCCATAGCTCGCTAGATATTAATGTGTCTCGCGAGAAATTGCATGCGGGAATTCAAAAAAACATGGCGCCTCTCAATGCATGAAAACATTTGTTGTTAATTTTCCAGAGAACGAGTTTAAATTTTAAGAAGCTATTGATAGTTAATATTAAAAGTATTTTATAAAAACGATAACATATTTCCAATTTAGCAATACATGGTATTTATTTTTATATTTGCTGTTGCTACAATAAATAGAATAAAATAAAACCAAAAAAAAACAATTAAATTTAAATAAACAGAGCTATTCATTAATTAATTAAATAAACCTAAGTATTACATAAAGTAATACACAAACTGATAAATTAAAACGAGCAAAATAATAATTAAATAAATTTAATAAATTCAATATAATTCATGAATAAAAACTGTAAATGTTTATTATAAAAATGAATAAAATAAAATAAATTAAAATAAATTGAGAATAAAAAGAAATACAAAATAACAATTTAAAAGTTATATAAAATAAACTCAATCAAATGTAATAAAATAAACAGAAAAAATAATAAATAAATTTAAATAAATAAATAAATAAAATAAAAGAAATAATAATAAATTTATTAATAAAAAAATTAAACCATACTATAATACTCAAAGAAGAAATAATAATAAACTGAAGATATTCTTCAAACAAATCATAAATACAAAGGAGAAAAGGGAAACAAATACAAATCGCGGAATTTTTCCTTCCCTTTTCTCCTTTGTATTCACACAATAGTGACCCCTTGTACGCACCCTTTGCAATCACAAGGGAAAGACATATAGTGCGCATGCGTCTCAGTCATTTCCAAGCTGCTTGTAGCTTTAAAATCAAACTGACCTAGATATTCGCTTGAAGCGAAAATCAGCTTGAAAATCCAAGCGCTTCATGCAACTAGCGCATATCAGCTTGGTGTTTAGGATAGCTTGAGCTTGAAAAATCACAAGCAAAACGCTCAAAGCTTCAAGCTTGACGCTCCAAGCGAGCTATGGGAACGCACCTTTATACAGGGTGGTGCAAATAAAAGTAGCCTCGCATGAATTGCAGAGAAACCAACCTAACGCCGTAAGCAATGATTGGGCTGTCCCATTATTAGCACAGCAGGTTAATAGCGAGAAATGCACCGTTATGAGTTTTTTTTTATATCCATTGCACGGTTTTAGAGGAAATAAAAGTTTTGGTAAACATTTCTTGGAACTTTGGAATACCTTTGGTTTTAACATTTATTTATTTGTTTATTTTTAATGGGACTTTATTTTTTATTATTTTGTTTTATTTTATTTTCTGTTTGTCTTCTGCAACAACAAACCAAGGTTGAAGTGATTACAGGAGATGCTGAAAGTGACCACCATTCACCTCTTGACACTTTTGAGCTCTGGTTAATAAGTTGTTAAATACAGAAAGCAGTTGAGAGGATTGTTTTGCTTCAGTTCTTCAAGTATGCGAGGATTGTTCCGATAAACTTTGGATTTTAAAGCATCCCACAAAAAGAAATCACAAACTGAGAGATCGGGTGATCTTGGAGGCCAGCTTGGACCAACTCCGTCTTGACCTCTGCTAACTCCGTCTTGATGAATGCGGTCCTGTGTTCAGACACTTCATGAATGCGGTCCTGTGTACGATCTGCAGTATGGGCTGTTGCTCCATCTTGTTGAAAGTAGTCGTACGTTAGTTTCTCCTCAGTTAATTGATTGACGAATGGGTTAAAGATGTTTGCGATGTAACGTGCTGCGTTCACCGTTTCATGGAAGAAGACTGGATCAAGAATGCGTCGAGCAGAGACTGCACACCATACGCCAACTTTCTGGTCGTGCAAAGGAGTTTGATGATTAGTGGTCGACCAGTGCCGGGTGTTCTGCGAGAAGGCATAGCCAGAGAGATAGAACCAGGCTTCATTAGAAATGAAAAACAGTTTCATTGTGATTTCTTGAAATAGCCAGTTACAAAACTGAAGACATTGAGGGCAATTCGCTGGTTTCAGTTCATGGACCACGGATACTTTGTATGGTCGCATCTTCAAATCGTCGTGCAGAATGCGTCCACACGATCTTTTTGAAATTCCGGTCTGCTGAGACAAACGGCGCGTTGATTTGCTTGGACTCTATAGCCTCATCGTTTTGATATTCTGGACATTTTGTGGATTTCTTACTCGTTTTGGAGTGGTTCTACGCTTGTTTAAAACAGAACCTGTGTCCCGCCATTTTTTTTTTATTAAAAGTTGCATCGCACGTTTTGTTGGAATTTTCTCATCTTCAGAGTTTTAAGCAAACAAATCACTACACTGCTTCCATGAGTTGGTTTTTTCATAATTCTCAACAATGAAGATTCTCTGCTGCACCGAAAGCACCATTTTTTCAGATAAGAATCGTTCAAATGATGCGCTTCTCGGTATATACCTGCAGCGCTGATAATGTGACAGCCCAATCATTGCTTACGTCGTTAGGTTGGTTTCTCTGCAATTCATGCGAGGCTACTTTTATTTGCACCACTCTGTATAAGACCTGCGCCTCAGCGCTCTCGGCCAACAAGCCGAGATGATTGGCACTGCAATTCTTTTCTTCATTCAAATTATTTTTTTAGGAAGAAGAGAGCTGCATGTTACATTAGAGGTATTCTCTATCAATGTCTGTGCAAAGTTATCATTCTGGCAGTTCTCTATTGCTATAGCAAACCATTCTTTGGGGCGATGTCCCCTCAGTTTTGGACAAAACTTCTCATTTCGGACCGTCTCTCTGATTTCATCGAACAGAGCTAGTCCGTAGGCGCTAGATCCGGCTATTATGAACCATGAGGCAGCACGGTGTAATTTAAAGCCTCTAAGATGGCAGGACGTGGCGACTGACTATGAATGCGCGTTAAAATTTTAGAGACACGCTGCTAACCTCATAGAGGGCTTAAAGGGAATCCGCTCTCCCACTTCGCCTGCCAAAAGCTGAATGCGAAGATCAAACGGTATCGAAAACATAGACAAGTCTGTGCTATTCTACTGTATAAACAAAAGAAACTATTTTTATCTGAATATTTATGATGGGATCTTAAGTTTTATTTTATATTGTGACCCAACATAATTGTAAAACCTTATTGGTTTTTTATACCATACTTTCTTTATATAAACTATCGCTCTGTATTCCCTGGTTATACGTTGTTGAAGGAGGTTTAGCTCTTGAAATTGAACATATATAGATTTCAATTGAAATTTACTTTGCGGAATTGTGTTCCTGTTCCTGTTTACCTGGTTGTCCACAATTTCTGGCTATATACTTATTGTAGAAAGTGAACTTATTACACTGGTCAACAGCCAAAATGCTCACGGAACCAAATTTGGTGTTTCTTCTAGTATTTTTAATGTTGATTACAAAAATGAAAACGAAATTTTTCTATCACGCACCAATTTTTAGAAATTGTCATATTAAATATATCCAATTTCTACGCTTAAGGTAAGCCGGGGGAAGGTGGATAAGTTCAGGCCAAATTGACAATTTAAAAAAAATTGTAAGTGGAAAAAATTAAATTTTATTTTAAAAAATATGATTGACCAAGAGCAACATTTTTAAGAATTTTTCAAAATGAAAGATCAATATTAACTTTGATAGAACATGAAGTTATCAATACCTTCATCAATCCACCTTACCCCTGGCACCGGGGGAAGGTGGATGTCTATAATGTTGCTAATGGCCGATCAGTGAGGCTATGCCTTCATTCAATAGCCTTTACTTAACACCTCCACCAACCAAAAAACTACATTTTTACAATCGTTATTCAAAATTTATCAAAATTTAAGAATTACTTTTATCGTGTCTTAGATGGTAGGGATTTTACTACCAAGCTGGATGCTACTGCTTGCAGAAAATTTTTTTCCTTCCTGTTGATCGCGGCCGAAATCGATGGAAGCGGAAATAACATCGTCTAATGGAAATGGGCGAAAACCGATTTTTAAATTTTTTTTTTGCGGTAACAGCTTAACATTATTCACCTTCCCCCGGCTTATCTTATTTCATATTACATAAAACACTATCCCCTATTAAGTAATTTCAAATATGTTTGAAACGCGGTAAACAGGTAAAGGTTCAGATTTCCGCATATTAGACTCGTTTTGCCGAAGACTTTCTTTTGTATGTGGCATCTGGAAGTTCCCGAAGGAGGATCCAGCAGTGAGGGGTCCATTTTCCCTGGTACCGCCTCTCCATGGTAGAAATATCCTGGTGGAATCTTTCTCTATGTTCATCACTAACGTCACCATTAGATTGGCAGAAAAAAGTCCAATGAATCTCTAGTGACACATTGCATCTCAACTCATAAAAGTTCGGCGTAGTTTGGTTCTTTGTTTTTTCCCATGCGCTACAACCTTCAGGGCTTCTCATGCTGTTAGTTCCACGCAGTTTCAAATCCGTTATTACCCATTAGCTTCGTGATTTGAGGGCCGACAAAAATTCCTTACTTTATTTTCCCTTTACTTTCTGTTTCAGATGCTGGAATCCCGCGCCCTGCCTGTCCATTAATCAAAGTCTTTATTTAATTAATCCCAATTTGATTAGAAGTGGAGGCAGCAGGATTTTTTCAATTTTAACTAGATGTTTATTTTCACATTCATTTGCCCAGGAGTCAAATTTTGGCTATATATCCAGTCTTTTGTGCTGGAGTGGAAATATTTCGCCCTGCTATCGCACCCACAAATAAAACAACAGTACTTAAGTGTACCCGCTCTGCATGCATAAAAAGTCCAATGACCTTCAAATCTCCACAAATATAGCGTATGTTTTACAAATTCTTTTTTTTTTCTTGCAGCTTCAAATCAATGAATTTTCACATTACTTATAAATATTTGGTTAGTTATTTCATATTTTTCATTGAAATTGTAGCTCAAATATAATATTTTAAGGTTTATAAACATTAGCATCATTTATTGCTAACCGCGCATGAAACTGATAGGAAACCAGACAAGATAAATTAGTTTTGTCTTCTTTGATTTATAGTTTTCTTTCATTATGATGTGAACGAAAATTAAATAAGTGGGAAATATGTACAATTTTTGGCAACCATTAGAAAAGCATTTAAAAATAAATAAATAGTTGCAATGGAACTAACTATAAAGTGATAACCTCTAATCCACAAGGACCTCTATTTGTAGGTTTGTGGGTGTTTTAAAACCATTCTTAGAACTAATAAAGGTTGTTGGATATGCGACAATTCGCCTATAGAAGGTTTAAGTAACCTGTATTATGGTCTAAACGGATAGATTTTAACGAGACGACAAGAAAGTAGCTTAATTTGAATTTGAGCGAAGTAAAAAAAAATCTGAAACTACATGAGAATTCCTAAAGGCGAAGTTTAATAGACCTTTTCCTGTCGCCTGGAATTCGACATTTTTATAGTCTTTAATGCTCTGAACCCTATAAAAGAGGGACGATCCCGTAGCCTCTATATTAGCAAGAACCTGCGAACAAATGGAAATCCACTTTTCAATCGACTTGCCAATAAATAACAAACAGAGAGTAATTTTTGTTGAAACTTCCTTCGAGTTCTGGATTTAATTGCGTCTGCATAATTTATCCCTTCGTTTTATCGTCTTCACTCCCTCCGGATGAGATATATTGGAAAGGAGCCATTAATAAAATGAAAGACGGGTACTGGGGGCCGGGCATTAAAGAGAAGGATTGGAGAAGGAATTGGGGGGAAGGGAAGAGTAGGTAGGACGTTGTTCCAGTTCAATAGTACTACTATGTCGGGTTCAATCGATCGTGGGGCAGGAAAAAGAGGGCTTTTGTGTTGGGAAACTGGAATTGTTTGCCGTCTCCAGCAAAGACGAGAATTAAGGAGAACGTGATGTTCTCTTTCCGATTGAAATGCAACTGTTGCTCAGAAAGTAATAAGAAAGAGAGAGAGAGAAAAATAGGAAGAAAAACGCGTGGGAGAAAAAAATAATGGAGAAGGAACGTCGACAGAATCGAGATTGTTGTTTTAGAGATGAAGAGTTTAAAAAAATAGATTGGGTTTACAACTCATAAAACAACTCGGAAGTGATAGGTGATCTGAAACCTAAGCGTTACCAGATAGCGAAAGTCTCTTTGGAATATTTGATTCTCATTTATAAGAAAATATAAATGTTTCACTACTTCCCCCCTCCTTTTAAACATATCATTAGCAGTACTATTAGCATATTCTTAGGAAAGTAATAAATAAGAGCTTAACATGAGGTAAAGATATTAACATGAAAAACGGAAGGGAAAATTCCGCTTCTCGACATTATTTTAATTATTTCTTTGATCATAGCATATTATACGACTTCAATTTGATTCTTTATGATATTACGTATTTGTAGGTAATATTTGAAGATAATAAAAGAATTGCCTGTAAAGGAAGGGAAAAATAATGGTTATTACGAATGATTTTACTTAATTCTTTACGTGTTAGTACGTTATTACTTTAGACAATTTGGGTAAATATTTAGTTCACTTCTCAGAAACCATTTTTGAATTCAAATGCTTAATAAAATAAATGAGGAAAATATATCGGTACAAATTTTGCTATTATACACTGGTTTGTGTATCGCCGTGCTGATTATTAACCACTTCATTAGGCGAACAGTCTTCTTCTACGACAGTTTTAGGGAAATCGAAATTAATTATATTCCATTGCAAAATTACCTAGACGAGCGCTGTCTAAAAAACTTTTTAGATTAATTTTTATCTTGTCTCCTGTTGAAGAGAAATAAAAAATGAAGGTTTCAACTTGAAAAAAATAAAGTTGATATTGGTTTCACCATAATAGCGCCATCTATGGGAAACCAATAGCTGCATCTTGTGCCCTCTTCCCCTCCCAAAATGGTACAAATATTGGTAGATTAGAGGTTCTCACTTTTTTATAGTGTAAATAATGTCAGAAATATTTTTTCGTTCGATACAAATAAAATTACATACATTGTATAAAAACAGTTTTATATTTAACTTTCTCAAATTTAATTCTTTTTCAATTAAAAGGAAAGATAATTTAGAGGAGGAAGTATAATTTTAGCAGACTAATTTCCTTAGCATTTCATTATACTATTCCACAAGGTTTCAGTGTCATTTTAGAGTTAATTTCATTAAATGCGATATAATTGTGGAGAAATTGAAAGTTTGCGCCAATGTTCGCGTTTCACGACTTTGCTAGATTGTAATACATGGATAGTACAATCCTAGGAACTACAGTGCTAGGATCTATTAACGGTGGATATGCTTGGTGAACCTTGGAAAGAGGTTCATGGCTATTTTCACAGGCAACCTATAATCGCCCAAATTATGATTTTGTACACCATTAGTTTGGCAGATATCCTCGTGATCCACTTCATATCTTACCATGTATGGATAAAAAGATCTGAGCCCAGCGTAATTTTGCTTCTTTTTTGCTTAAGGAAGTAAACCGTACACGAGCAGTATTACTATATACGTAGATTCGCTGGATCATAAAATATTATAAAAAATTATGTAACGGACTAATCAAGCTTTCAACTGAGACACTTGAATGAGAATTTGACGAAACAACAGAAAGTGTGAACTAGCTTTTATACTGGCTGGAGGCTGTGGAGTTATGGAGTTGCTTGTTAATGTTCTTATTGATCCTAGTTTTATCTAAAAAGACATCCAGTATTTCGAAAATGAGGATATTTTTAAAGTAATTTAATATGCAATTTAGTAGTAAAAAAAAAAAAAAAAAATTGAATACGAACTCAGTTCGTCCGAAACTGATATCCGATCAATAAATCACTCAGCTTCTTGATGACCGCGAAACATAACGATTAACATAAAGATTTTACAAAAACATTTACGATGGTAATTCTGAAACCCCTATGTTTAGTAATTTAAAAGTTTTGCATTTATGACACAGAATGTCTAAATTATGAAACGTTTCAGTGAACCTGATCGAACTGAAAAGGTAAACCATCAAAGCATAAAATATGAGTATGACAACTTTTTATTGTACGATGAAATGATATGGACGAATTTATTTGTTTTAGTGCTAAATTTTCTAATCGAGAAAATTACGTAGGATGTGTTTTCGGAAATCTTATCTGATACCTTTTCGAAAAGTCTTTTACGTCAAGTGACCATTTCACACGAGCTCCGAAACGGAAAACGTAAACCCCTCTTTACGTGCGAAAAGATTTTCTGCCGTCTCCTTGGCTAGACCTTTTTTTTTATTTTTTTGTAAGGAAACATTTCCATGGAACAATCCAATTCACTGCGCTTGAAAAGACTGACAAATGCCAGGCAGTAAGATTCAAATCATATAGGGAAATAAACAAAAAGTTGACTTTTTCATCAGAAAGTTTTCATGAATCAAAAACTCATAAGGAAAAAAATAATTTAAAAAAAACAAAAAACAAGTAAATAAAAGATTTTATTTTGAAGGGTACAATTTTCAACATGAAATCAAAATTTGTTTAATTATTTTATACTTTTTTATTTTTATATATAATAATTTTTTTACCTTTTATTTACTCGTACTTATTTCAAGTTTATCTGTTCCTCTTCATAAATACCTTTTCGGTGTTGAGGCTCTCAAATAAGCATTGGATCTATTGGAAATTTAGCCTAGCACGGGATCAATCTATTGAGGTTTTACTTGGTCTTCCAAGCTTATTAATAAAGGGAAGAAACAAGCATCCTTGTCCTCGCTAGGATACGAATCCGCAACCCTCTGGCCTCGAAAGCGCCAAGATCTGCGCCTTAGCGCTCTCGGCCACTGAGCCGACATTTCAAGTTTAAAATATTTATATTTCAACTTGGGCTTGCTTCGTAATAATATTTTATTTTGATTCTTAATACTCGTATAATTTTCTTATTAAAATCCTCTGAAAAGAACATCAGTCTATATCAAAAACTTGCAAAGTTAAACTTGAAAATTTTAATATAATACGGCCTTGACTATTTGAAGGAAAATTATTTATACCACAGACGTGGACTTTTTCGTTTTTTATTATTTAGTTAGTTTTATTATTTCGTAAATTTTTTATGTACCAAAAGTTTTCATCCCTACAGCTGTAAAATTATTTTTACATTTCAGATGTCATTTGAAAGGCAAATATTTTTTATGAAAATATTTTCCCCTCGTTTCATATGTTTATGAATATAGGAAACCAATCTTAAAGAAATGGAGTTATTTCTATTCAGCATCGCAATAAAATGTGAAGCTAGAGTTAAATTACGTAATAAAAATTTGTTTTGGATTGCCTAAAACACGCCTGTTAAATGCGAGGACTTTTTATTTCAGGGATTTTTTTCACGTGAAACTAGCTGTAGAAAAATGTTCGTTTTCTTCGTTCGTGTTTATTATCATAAATTAAGCGTTGCTTTCCGTTTGGCCACTGGCCATTTAGATGAAGATGTATGTCCAATGTGTTCCAAACAGTCGTCTGAAACTTGATGAACAAGAAGGTTAAAAATGACCGGCGACGTAAGCATTTGTGCTTGAGTAGCCAAGATTAATGTCGCAGAACTTGGCCATGGCAGAGAAGTTTCCATTAGGTGACCTTGTAGAATGTGTCGTCTTCCACAGACTCAGAATACGGGAAGAAAACCACTTTGAGAGGAGAATTGTGAGTTTTAAAAACTCGAAATTAGAAAATGAGCATACAAATACGCGACCTTAGCTTCTATAGTTTGTTCTGAATACAAGACCCTATGCGATTTGCACTTGTGCGATTATTACATGTGTTTAGATCTACCTGATATAATGTTGTATACTATGCTCCCATTTCGCAAAAAATGAAATAACACTATGAAGCTATTTAAATACTTTCTCTTTGTTTCAATGAAGTTTCACTATGGAGTGGTTTACTTACGTTTAGGGGCCGTAATAAAAGACTTCATTTTACCGTTAACAAGGTTGTTTTGTAAAATTTGCTTCTTCTTGAAATTGTTGTGAATTTGGTGCTGTCACAAGGTCCGTCTTTCTGACAATATGTTTTTCCCATTGCCTTACTCCCCCCACCCTCATCTGTATGGACTCTCCTTTTATCCCCTATTTTGGACTTTTGACTTTCTTTTAGGCTTACCTAATGGCAACGATTCAAGCCATATTGTTCCTCTCCTTCTTATGTTTTTTCCTCTGGCTTTAGTTAGCATTTTAGTCTCATTATTGAAAATGAAGGACCAAATTTCGTAACGCTATGTAAGAGTATTTTCTCGTATATGATATATCTTATTTTTATGAACTATAAGGGGTGGTTACCATGAAACCAAAGTGGTTATACTAGAAACCTAAGCACTGCGACTCTCTGAATCTATTGTACGACTGCTACAGGAAACAGTAGCAGCCGGGACCGACGGCTTAGCGTGCCCTCCGAAGCACGGGGGTTGATGGACATTTCCAGGTGGTCACCCAACCTGTGATTAACCGCGCCCAAGGTTGCTTAACTCCACTATTGCAACCTCTCTTCCTTTATTTTTCATCTCCACAATATACCTCTCTTCCTTTATTAAAATACGCGGTAATACATACGTAACTGAAATACTGCATATTTATTACGACGAAAAAGTTATTTATGTGTGAAAATAATTGATTTCAGCTATGCACCATTTTATGGCTGGCACAGATTTATTGGAATTCATAGCTTAACCGATTGGAATTCTTTGCCTCGCCGATCGGTATTATTCGACGTTGTTCGATCGCATCCTAAACGATGCAAACCTTAATAAATATTTACCAATACGATTTTCCACTAACATAATTAAAAGTCCAGATACTTCATGACCATCACTATCAAAAATCGAGTTAACAATAATAAATTTCGATGGAGTGAGAGTAATTTAGTATTCTAATATTAGGATCCCAATTTAAAGTACACCTATACCTCGTTATACGTACTGATTGGTTCCAAAAACTTGGTACGTAAATCGAATATCCGTATAACGAATACGTACTTTTCAGGGTCAGTAGAAAAGTCGAGGCAATCGAAAAACGTGAGACGTTTTATTATGTAGCTCTCATCAGAGGTCACTACTGTACTTTTTTAAAAATAAATTTCCGTGATAACGCTTTGACAATGCACATCAATGATTTTCGTGATAACGCTTTGACAATGCACATCAATGATTTTGATACAAAATATACACAAAGTAAATTGAATCTGTTTCAGTGTTTTTTTATGAAATAATACAGCAAAGTTAGTATTTATTTTTTTATAGTCTTTAGTTTATTATTTTTATTTCTTCATAAACATAGTAATACACATGAAACAAAAATCGAAAATATATAGCCTAAATTAATTTATTAGAGTGGAAATAATGACGACGTACTTGACGAGGTCATAGTGCTGGCGCTGATGATCAGTGTATTTCCACTCTACTCTTTATTTAATCTCGTGTGACGAAATATTGGGTACGTAAAATGAATTCGTGCCATAATTTGAAAAGTACGTAAATCGAAAAGTACGTACAACGAGCGTACGTATAACGAGGTATGGGTGTAATTCCAAATTACGAACGACAGTCAGAACAAGTGAAGAAATTTTTTTTTCGATTCGGAAATTTTTCTTTCGATTCGGAATTATGAACTGGTACATCACGCGTGCATCTGGTATTTTATCTTTGAGTAAATTTTCTCATTACACAGACTTTTATAAATGAACTGCACTTCAAGAAAAATGCGTGACAAGAGAGAAGAGTGTGAAAAAACTGTAGAAATATATTGTAATATGTAGCGTGAATATGGTACTAGTTGCCATAACCAAGTAGGTCGATCTGAGTCTTCATTTTTATGGCAGATCAGTACGAAAATAACTCTGACGAAGTCTTAAAGGAAATCCGTCGACAAAAGAAGGATGAATTAATAAGCTGTTAATAAATGAGTCATTGAATGCAAAAATGGTGTAAGTCAAAAACTGGAGATTGGAGATACGGCATTTTAGGGGAAGTTCTATAAAGTTTTTGGTAAGGAATTTTCTTATTTTCTCTGTTAAAACTAGCCAGCCTCAAGCATATCCAACACCACTTTTACACAAAACAAATTGAACATACACCTAACTTATTTTGTTCTACAAGTAAAGCTGCAAATCGTAATTGTATGCATCTCTCGAAGACGTAGTTCTGCTTAAGACAATACCCTACTCCGTATTAATCAAAATCTTGGTTTGTATTAAAAATCTGAAATTTAAATTCCATTCCAGGTAAGCAAACGGTCGATCGCGAAGCACAAAATGGTAGATCGTGCAAATTTTATGAAAAGCATTAAAAAAATTTCAATTTGTAGTTTATATGAAAAAATAAAGCAAAAAAATATCAGGCCAATCTGTATGGCATTGGCGAAAATTATTCTACATATCTGTTTTCGTCGATTCTTCATTAAGTTGATGTGCTTTTTTGCAGAAAACTAAAGAACTGAGAAAGCAAAGTGAATTCAAACCAAGTTTTTTAACGTTTTTGATACTAGCGCAACACTTCTGACATTTAATGTGAAAATTTAGCACTACTGTCATGTATGAAGTTGAGAGAAGCAGAGTCGATCCTAGTTGATCGCCGAAGTTTGATTCACCCGGATTTACTCAGTCCCGACACTTTGATTACAATTATTATCTTTTTGTATTTTTAAGGACTATTTAGACCTATATGGCACAGTTCAGTTCAGTGTTCGTGCCTGATATTACTATACATCTGAACGAATTTTTTCACTTTTTCACGGATGTGTTTTAGCCCTTTCACGTAAGGAATTAGCAAATATTAACGTAGCAAAGCGTATAATTTCCGTGTACTTAGATAAAAATAATAATTAATGAAAACGATTTTCATATTGTATTGATTATTCTAATCATTTTAATTAATTGTAAATAAATATTTTTCTAATTATAAAATTAAAAATTAAGGCTTTTTACAAATTCAGTGTAATTCGATCGAGCACGACTTAAATTATTAAGCAGCGACAGAATGGAGCTATTTATTTATTTATTTATTTATTGTTTTCACAATGTCCGTCTGTCCGTCCCCTTCACAATTTCCGCATTTTTTGAGGTATAAGGTTGAAATTCGGAATGTAGCTTACTATGGGGATGTGCACCTTCACTATTTAGTTTGGTTTTGATTGGCCCACTGGGGGCGGAAATTTCGGGGGCGGAAATTAGAGGGGACCAAAAGGTCTACGCGTATTTATACATATAAAGAAGTGAAATTCAGTATGTAGATTCCACTAAGCAAGATCAACATTACTGTAAAGTTTGGGCCAAATTGTCCCAATAGATTGTAGATTCCACTAAAAATTATTCTATTCTAGGAGTTGTGGGGGTGGCAGTCACTTGGTCTTTAGAACTATGGCAACATACGGCATGTGATATAATGATAATTCGATCGGAAATGATGAGAAACGAAAGAAGATAAAGCTCTTTTTCATTTTCTAAATACTACGTTTGAGAAAATCAATTTTTCGATTTAAAAAATGGGGGGGGGGGTTAAAAA
>JAHWFO010023306.1:347495-364977 GCA_023313115.1 Rhysida immarginata | reverse complement strand
TCTAATGTGACAATTTTCTCGATGTCAGGTAGAATTGTATTTTCTTTTTCCCGATAGGATAGATTGTATATTAAGTATTTAGAATCCGATCCGTGAACAATGAAAAAAAAAAGATTCTCCCACTCCGATTTAAATATTGGTTCAATGATTTTATGCTTTTTCGGAATGTGCGCCATGTTATGCGAAGCGAAAAACAAGCAAGTATCAGTAACAAAAGAAATAATGCCTCATTTAACGGAATCGCCCCCTAAAGTCTGGCAATACTGCATAGGAAAAACTATACCCACTCCCCTCCTGAGTTTTGGACTATCCCATGAGCTTTGTCCGCGAGCTTTTTATGTTGCACGCGGGCGACGTGCACGATTTGGACGGCCCTGATCTATGTGCTCGTGGAACGATTTGTTGGGATAGTCCCGATTTTCCAAATTTTTTTTTTTATATGTACATCGTATGCTTATTTGTCTCGATTGTCAGTTTTCGTTCCCATTTATATAAAATGGGTCCACATATGTTGAAGGACAAAGTAGTTGTGCAGGTATCTATCAACGAGTCGGTCCAGTGTTTCCAATTTGGTCCGATTTATATTTTCGGAGAAGTTCTCACGATGTTATCAGATAATTAATTTGGATAGAACTAGACACCAAACCGTGGATATGGTTCAATAGTAGAAATAAGAAACCTTTTGTCTATATAAAATAGGTTTTACTTCTTGTATGTACATTTCGACGTCATTCAGCAAGAATACAACATAATGCGAGAACAGCATCGTTTTAATCATTTTTTCTCTAAAGTCTGATGGAAATACCTCCTGTACCACAGGAAAAGAAACTGACAACAGTTGTTCACTCTGCTTTCTTTACATGCCTCGGTTAAACAAAGCAGACTTTTAGATTTCAGTTCCAATCGTGTTCCAAGGAAGGAAAAATATTATCCAATGATCCTAATACTTAATCTTATAACTGTGTATTCCGTGAAATTTTGTAAGATAATTAGCATGTATCTATTTGTAAATTAACATTGACGTACATTTCTAAGGTAAATGAAATGATGCTCAAATGTAGAATACATTACGCAGTATTTTTATTCTGTGAGTAAGAATACAGTAAGTCTAATCTAATGGTCGTATTACCAATGCCTTTGTGGTTATACCAATTCTTTTTTGTTTATAACTCGACAGAAGGATATGCAAGTGCATGATTTCTGTTGCCTTCGCACTTTCAACGTATACAGTTCTGATAAATTTCACAGGCTGTAAGCCTGCCTGCGTTATGGAGTTGAATATAAAGTTGTAGGATGGAGAGCCAATCAAGTAAAATTGCAATGACGTTCATACAGAGCCAATAGGGTAAAAGTACATAGCCAGTCAGATATTCCAAACTCTGATTGTACTCTTTTCCTAAATCTTGCCAGAGATTTTATGACAAATAAAATTCAAAGGGGCAAGTCAAAAATAAATAAATAAAAAATTAAAAAAAACTACCCGAAAAAGTCATATTTCAATGAAATGGTAAAATTAGGGGAATTGTTAAAAACTGAAATCATATTAAAGAAGAAATGCATGCATTAACAATCCTATTAAAGTGGATTTGCAAAATAGCGGTCATTGCACTCCACTCATTTTAAGTTTTGCACACGCTTCGGAAGGCTTTACTTTTAACGACTTCCACAAATGTCGAAATGTGAATCGGGATTTCAAACTTCATTAAAAAACACAAACAAGATATGAAGAGAACATTAGCACCAACAGTGAACCAAACGTAAAAGTTGCAACCTAAACTACGAAAAGTTGCAACCTAGAAGTCGAAAACTTTTTCTATGCTTACATTTTTTTATGATTAAGATATTCCATGCTTAAGGTATCTTCATCAGTACAAACACTTCGCAGGCAATAAGGAGTTCTTCCATTATTTGCATTTGGAATTTCAATAGCAATCGGACTACACCAATTGATCTGAATAGAATAAAGAGAAAGAAGATTTGGAGGGATGAGGGGGCGCGATGTCCTTCTTCAATGTCAACGTTCTCTGTTGGGCTCGAGTGTCCTTTCGTCACTTTTCTGACAGTGAAGAAGATCCTTAAAAAAGGTAATTGCCAAACCGTTTTTTAAAAAGAACTAGAAGCCTTTCTCGTTCCTGTGTTTTCTAACAAAAATGTCTAAAGCTGCCTAATCGTTAAACAAATAGTTTCTGGCTTTGTTGCAAGGAAACCAATGCTGCAGTGTTAATAGGTTCGCTCACGTCTTCATTGTCTCTTGCGTAAGTGTAGGTGTGGATATGTGGGCGTATGAGTTGAGCCATAGAGCACTGTGTAGGTGGCAAAGGTGACGTTAATTTCTAGCCGGCAACGATGAAGCGATATTTGTTTGGTGAACATGAACCCGGAGTATTGCCTTGCACGGCTATTTTTAGTCTTATAGCTCTGAAATATGGCCATTAAAACGAGTTGATTACTAAATATACATTGCAACGTACTTGAATTAACAAATCTGATTTTCAGTGGGTAATACAGATTTCATTTAACTATCGAAGATGTGTTGAATTTAATTGAGTTTTTATTTTCTAATTTAGGAATGTTATTTAGATAGGCAAAAAAAAAGGTTAATTTTTTTCATAAACATTTTTTCCTATCTCATCGCTTTTAATAAACGAGCAAAAATTCTTTGATTTAGAAAACTTCTTTAAATCAGTTTAAAAAGATGAAAAAAATACAAGGTGGTGCAGAAAAAAGGTACCCGAAAAAATTCTGTCGCCTAATTTCCAACATATTTGTAAATTCCAGATTACTTTTTTTTTTTTGCACCGCCCAAAATGCATAAGAAACTGTCTCTCTTTTTTAGAACTGTCCTCTTCTTAATCGATCTCTAATTTCTTTGAAGATTAAATTTTTTCACTATACCAGTAAGATTTGTTTTGCTGTCCCTTTTTAAAGAGAAAAACGAAAAAAATATTACACAACTGTTTTTTTTTCTTCAAAAAACCCTCTTAATTTAAGCCCTGTTAAAAAAAGATCGATAGCCATCCATTAAAAATTATGACAGATTGAGTCACTCTTTCTCTTCGTCTTTCTTATAAGGTTCATCGATCTTGAATAAAACCACCGACGAACTTTGAAAGAAAGCAGACAGTTTTATGGGAAATGGATGTTTTTCTCCCCACTTATTGTTTTCTTCTGGTTTTCTCTTTTTCATCGAAGAGAGAAAGTGGCAGTTGCTCTAGCGACAATTGAAATAACCATAATTAAAGAAAGAAGTAGACTTCTTTAAGTGGTCCATATGGTGAATAAATAATTTCTTCGGTTTGTAACAAACAACATGCATGGATACGTGTCTTTTCTGAACATTGCTGTCGTACTTACTTTAAATGATGATCCCAAAATGTATGAGTAAACCAATGAAAGCAAGACGAAAAAGGAAAGGAAAAATTCCGCGATCTGGATTTGAACCAGGGTCCACGAGTATCACACTCATCGCCTCTACCAATTGGGCCACCGCGGGCACGTGATAGCAAATTGCTCTCCGAGCGTCTTAAAGACTCGATGTAGTGAAGCTGCAGACCCAATGATAGGATAAGCATCCGGCTGGCAGATTGGGAATTCCTCCTACTCAACTATTAGACCACTGACAAGGGAATCCCTCGAACATGTATGTCACAGATTTCCACCAAATTGAAATATGTTACTCATCTGAAGCTAATATAGATGCTTGCAAAACAAGAGAGTGCGAAATTGTGTTTCTTTCAAAATAAACCGCGAAAACGAAAAAATTTCAGCATACGTAGCCATACAAGGACTCCATTGTTAAAGCGGTTAGGCTATGTGGGGTTCCCTTGTCAGTTGGTAAAGGCGACGAGTGCTTCCTGATTCGAATCCGCGAAATTTTTTCTTCTTTCCGTTTTTCTATTAATGCATTTACCTTATGCCTGGAACATTAAATCCAGTTTTAATTTATTACTTTCTTAGCTAGCTAGAATAATTCTACAGAATATACTCTTCCTTCAGACAATTAGTCAGCATTATTGGATGCAATTCTATCATTAAGCTGTCAGCCTTAGAAAGATATGTTGGTCATTAGTTGAAACTATTTCTATTTTAATAATGTATTTAATAACTCTATTTTAAGGAACTTTCGTCTTACATTTAGCAAGATATGAAATAAAATAGGTTTAAATACATTGCCAACAAAAAAAAGCAACACATGGAAGGAATGAGTCGATTTTAATGAAATTGCATAAGAGCATCTGGGCCTACAGCATATGATTTAAAGTTCAACACGATTTGTGCACACGAACAATTTATATGCCGTATACCTTCCACGAGCAGGAACGCAGGTCTCAACTTTTGCATGCATACGGTCACACTGATGCTGGATATCATCTTTGGATAATTGTCCCAAGCGTCCAGTACTAGTTGACGCAATTGTGCGTGTGTGGCGGCTAGTGTGCTGCGACCCTCGATATACCGTCCCATCATGTCCCAAACATGCTCAATTGGGCACAAGTCTGGAGATCGTGTTGGCGAGGAAAGCCGAGCTACGCGTTGGAAAGATTGTAAGGTAGCACGCGAAGTGTATAAAAACGGATTCAACAATTTCCTGGACGTATCTTGCGCTGTTCAATGTTCCATTCACAAACACCAAGGATGAGCGCAAGTTATAACTGATCGCATCCCATACCCTTAGGGCCTTGGTGGTGGATCTATAAGCGGTAGACTAATGCAATGATGAAGATGTCGCTCTCTGGTCGTCCATCACTGGTGAGCAGGTAGAATCTGCTCTCATCACTGATGACAACATACTTCCATTCAGCTCGTCAGTCAGCTCTTTCGCACTCTTGTAGAACTGGTAGTCTGGCTAGAGCGACAAATGACTCCAGTCCTGTTGCAAGTAAACGGTTAAAAATGGTCCATCTTGATAGGTTTGTGCTACTCTGGCCCTTATCTTCCCTTACAATTCGATGGTCTAGGCGTGGAACAGGTCTACATGTGTCAGTACCGTCTGTAGACTGCTCCCAACAACGAGCCACCACAGAAACATTATGTCCAATGTGGGCCACGATTTGCCGATAAGACCATAGGAACAGGAGCTCTGGAGGTCTCGCAACCCGACCTCTGTCAAACTCCGTCAGTTGATGCACAGGTGTACAACTGCGTAAATGCGGTACATGGCAGGTGTTGAGACTACTCTAGATACAGATGTCAGATTCATGATTTTTATGTAAATTAGGGCTGAACCATTCTTCCCTTCCAATGGAGGGACTTTTGGGACACTCTGTACAAATATACTGTGCATGCCACTGACAGTATTCTCTTTTGCAATTTCATTTGTTGCAAAATCCATCTGTTGCATTTTTTTTTGCTGGCATTGTATATTGGCTGAAACTATTTATCAGAACTAAAGTTGTTATCAAAATGTGAAGAAAAATGGCGTTCTGTTTTATAAATCAGATTACTCATTCGGTAAAATGAAGCAGAATTTTCTGAAATAACGAAACACGTCGATGAAAGTTTAAAATAATGACAAATGTTTTGCAGAAAACACCACAAAATAATTATCCATGATAAAAATGTTCCTATGTCCTTGCAGCATCCAAATGATTGTAAGGGATGTGGGCAAGGCAGTGTTGCTATAGAATTCAAAATAGTAGCTAGTCATCACGAATTTTTAATTAGGAGCGTCGACGATGGTGGTGGCACAGCATGCGAATTGATTGATTGGACTCGTCAACACTACAAAGGCTTCAATTGGGCTAATTAAAAGGCGGTTTCCCATGGAAAGAGCCAAAAATTTCTATCCCAGTTGAAGTCAATTGCGAATCGTAAATCCAATAAATCTGCGTTTCAAACCTGTTGGAGTGGAGACGTGATAGAAGCTCGGGTTAGAATTTTTAGAAAAATTCAAAGCATTAAATATTTAATTAAAGAATCTTTGATTATCTCGTATATTCGTTTCGAATGTAAATATGTAAAACAAAATCATTCGTATTTTTAGACTGAAGGTTTTTAAGAAGCCACCCCATCACGAATCCAGTTACAGTGATTGGGTTTTTCTGTTATTTTATGGAAAAAAAAACAATTTAAGAACGAAATGAGCTCTGAATTCTCTACTTTATTATAATTATTTTTGGAAATACGATCAGGATTTTTTTTTATTTAAAGCTGAAATTGCATAGGAAACCTTTTTAAAGGCCTCATCTTTACAGAGATACGGTACAAAGCTTTATTTGCAAAGTAGACTGATACTCGAGATGGATTCAATCCTATATTCGAAAGGATATAAACCTTTTTCAAGTGAGCTTAAAGGGATTCTTAAAAAAAAGAAAATTTTATTTACCTGAACTTCGCTCAAACGATGCCGATTTTTGCTTCCAGTCGAATGAAACGAGTCCAATAAGAAATATAATACAAATTAAGGTTAAAAAAGGAAACAGTTGCTTTAAAGAGCAAGCAAATTGAAATCTTTCTATAGACAGAAACAAAAGGGAACTATTTAAACGTAAGCTCTAAGATGATTTCCATTTTTGAATATCAAAATTTTTTTCGACTGCATTCCTGAAGGCATCCAAAGGCACCGAAAGCATTTCATTCTCTCCTTCATCCCTCGTATTTTTTATCCTCATTTTTTATTTCTGTTTTTCAGTAAAACTCGGGTGTTGGGGGAGCCGCGGCAAACTTTCAAAGGAAGATGGAAGAAAAGGATTGGAAAGGATTTGGAGGCGAACTCTATTATCTTTTTTTTAAACTTTCTTTGTTTCTGAAATGATATAAACGATAAAGAGACAATGGAAGAAAAGTTTCCATAAATTCGTTCAGGAGAAACTATGCTGAAACAAAATGAAGGTGCTTGTCACTAATGCACCTACTTTTTAAAAATGAAATTTTATTTCTGGAAAATGTATATGAAAAAGGATATATACAATATGTGGCAAGATAACATAGAGGAATACATGAGGTTGTATGGTTTTGGAAGCTTAAAAAGCTAGCGTATATGAAGAAAAGAATGACAGTGGAGGAAGCAGAAATTGGGATGTATGGCATCGTTTACTTGGAATGATTTAAAGCTAATTTATTTCTTTCTAATGTACTGCCTACCTATCCAGAAGTTTTAAGGATTCTGCATAAACATCCGAAGTGTGTTCTAATTTATATGAAGTCTAAGGAATATAACTAGAATCATGTCTTACTAGACTCATCTATGATTCATATTGTTGCAAGTTCTTATTTGACGTCATTGCCAAATGAATATCTCAAGTGAATCTGCGAAATAGTAGATCCAAAGAAAATCACAAAAATCGTCGAATGCTACCAAGTGCGACACGATGCAATCGAAAGTCTTCAGCTGAAACACTTCTAGAAAGTTCTGAAATACCACTTCAAGTACAGTACAGTCGCAATAATCCGAACCCCTGGTGATCCGAACCTCTTAATCCCAACTGTCCCTCTCAATAGCGTCTCACCTCCAGTATATTTTTTTTATTCCCTCGAGTTCCAAAATGAGCTCAACCAACAAGAAAGTTCAAAAGCCCATGAAACTTTCAATTTTGATTTCGCTGCAAAGTCAGTACTGTACTGTAAATGTACTGTGCATCTGGATTTAGGTGGTAGCAATCCTTTCGACAGGTAAAAGTCATGTAAATTACGAGGGCATATTGAAAAGTAATGCCTCCATGGTTGTAACTTTTTTATTTTTTAACCAATTTTCAAAATTCTTTTTGTATCTGATACTTACATTTGTCCTCTATGTAATGCACTATTCACTTTTCGACATAGCCCCCATCCCTTTCCACGCATTGCGCCAACGCGTGACTAGTCGGGTGAACCCGTCGGAGAGGAATTCCGGGGTTGTCGTCGACATGAGGATTGAATGGCACCTTTGGATCCTCTTCTGCAGCACGATAACGTCCGTCCGCACACGATCGCCACACGTCAGAAGTGGGTTGCAGCGCCTACAGTTCAAAAATGAAAAACTTTGCACCTTGCGACTTTCACCACTTCCCAAAGAGAAAAGAGCACCTTAAGGGGCATGAATTGGGTTCTGACGACGAGGTGAAACCTGCCGTTCGGTCCTGGTGTAGACAACAACCCCGGAATTCCTCTCCGATGGGCTCACCCGACTAGTCACACGTTGGCACAATGCGTGGAAAGGGATGGGGACTATGTCGAAAAGTGAATAGTGCATTACATAGAGGACAAATGTGAGTATAAGAGATGCAAAAAGAATTTTGAAAATCGGTTAAAAATAAAAATGTTACAGCCATGGAGGCATTACTTTTCAATATGCCCTCGTACTACATTATTTACCCGTATTCTAACATGTACAATAATTTTTTGGAACAAGGGAAGAAAATGAACCAAAAATAGTGATACGGTAATCACATAGATAATCTTTTGTAGGCCGAATCACTATTTTGGGTTCATTTTCTATTCTTGTTACATCTGCAGTGATACTTGATATAATGAATATCAATAATTTATGACCCAATTAGGATGGCAACAAATAAAAGTAATAGAGAAAAAGCTTAAAATTTTGAAACCTTTGGACAAAAGAGAAACATCTGCAGACTTGCTAATCCAAACATCTTCTTGCCTCAATTAGTTCGGATTATCGCGACCGTACTGTGGCGCCATATAATTACCATTCGCCGAGAACTGAGGACTCTAGGTCTATATGGGCGAAAACTACTCATCAGCTCCACATAAGCAGAATTAATGTGAAACGACGTTACGGCTCATCGAATTTGGATCATGGAACAATGGAAACGTGCTCTATGGAGCGATGAATCTCGGTACAGTCTGGCAATCAAATGGTCGAGTTTAGGCCTGGCGGATGCCCGAAAAACGCTGAGTGCTCAATGTGAAATTCGGAGGAAATTCGGCGGTGTCAAGTTACGGAGTTTTTCATCGTTTGGATTGGGCTAATTTTCTAGCAGCAGGAACTGTGATGTCTTTAATTTACCTTGATATTTTGAACAATTTTGCACTCCAGTACCAACATAACTTTGCTTATTTTCACTAAGCAAGGTGTATGCAGGAATGGTTTGAGGAGAAAGACATTGAAGAAATGGACTGGCTTGCATTGACCCCCGATATAAATCCTACTGAAGAATTGTGGGATGAATTGGAGTGACGATTACAAGCTAGTCCACATCGCCGAAAATCTGTGCCCGAATTTATCAACGCTATTCGGGAAGGATGGAAGAAAATTATTCTTCGAAGAGTAGAGACCGTAATGAACGCAATAGCAGGTTCAACAATAAGCTTATATTCATGTTAGTAAAATCATTTCCTGTGCAAAGTACAGGTGTCCAGGAACGTTTAATCATATAAAATAATATGGAATGAATAAAAATATTAATAAAATTAAAAAATTACATTTCTTGATCAGCCTAATCGTTTTTTGTGGATTTTAAAGAAGCTAGTTCTAGAAAATTTACCATCGACAACGAAACGGTATTATTGATTGAGATTATGAGATTAGTTGATGTTTATTTTGCATTCAATGTTTAATATAAATTTGAAAATAAATTTCGACTATTCAAAATTTGCATTAATTGGAATGTATAGGGGAGCTTTCCTTCTAATAAATTAGTTTATTGATAAACGTTAGGAATGACATCGAGTAATACATTAAGATGCACGCCTGTTTGTGCAAATTTTGAGAACGGTGGTTATCGATGATGCTCTTTAAGCATATTGAAAATTAAAAAAGTCTTTTCCTAACTGTCTCCTTAAAGTTTTCTTCAGGCATTCGAAGCATGAATTGTCGATTTGCGCTCAATTTTTCTCGAAGGCGAAGGAGGAACAAAGATCAATCTTCTTTTGAAGGAGAAGGGAAAAAAACCGTAAAATGTTAAAAAAGTTTGTTGCTAGATTGTTAGACTCAATTTTACTATTTTTTCTCACGTAAAGATGAATTTTGTTTAGTTATTTTGAATTACTCTTCTTACGGGAGCCATAGCAACAGCAGTGAAGTCAAGGCGTTGAAAATCTAATTTCTTCGGAGAACTCGAGTACAAAAACATCAAGAGTGGCTTCCTAAACTGGCTTAACCGTTGGAACAAGAGTAAACAAATAAGAAATTGTTGATTATGTTCAGAGAAATAGCAAGCCTACTTAACAAAATAGACATGCATTAATAATGATATTAAACAAAATTCCAAAAGCAACACGATAAAACTTATTTTATGACCTCTTGATGTCACGAGAATCTTTGCGGGTTTCTTTAATCGAAAACAAGACTTGTTGAAAAAAGAAATACAGAAATGATATAAACAAAAGCTACTAAGATTTCGTTCCACCACTCTGAATAATATTCGGTGAGAATATTCATTTCCTATCGATTTCACGCTCCTCTTGTTATCGTTTGTTAATTAAGTTTTCACTCCACAAAACAACAAAATTTGCGTTTTCCCCCTATTATAATTAAGGCGCCTTCCTTTATAATTAGGGTGGGGGGGTTAGGAATAGAGAGAGGGAGACAGACCCGTACCTTGTCGAGAAAGATGCATCGCCGTCGAAATGAGCTCGAATCCCACCAACTTGACAACAACCACTAATCGGTCGGGTTTTCGGGATTAGTTCTCCTCGCCTTGTTATCATATCTCCACGAAAACCTTTCTCTGTTGCTGCGGTTGCCATGGCAACAACCAGTAGCACTCTCTTTCTGTTCAAGCGTTAATTTCTAAATCAAAACGGGGATCCAGCAGACAATTCAAAGAAAGTTCCCTTTACACAAAGGAATGGTCTTTTCGAGTTTTCTGAACTTTGCGTAATAGAATTTTATCCAATGGGCAACTTCGAAATTAGTCAATTAATGATAAAATTAGGAGGTCTAATTTAGATTTGTACCTTTGAAAGCCAACTTCAGTCACACGCTAAAAGCACAATGTTCTTTTAATGAACTCGACTTCGGTCGAGAACGTTTTGACAGAATCTTCTAATGATGTCGACGCAGTGTTGAATTGTTGAAAAGTCATAGTATAGTATTTTTGTATTATAGATGGTTGTAGTTGTAAACTTAATGTACTGAATGCAGCTATAAATTCATGCTCCCATGCGCATTTGTCCATAACAGCTGACACTTCTAGCTTCCATCAAGGAAAAAGGTGTGCATGGATTAACAATTATTTTTTTTCTAACACGAGCATTTTTGCCAAATTTTACTTGGTTACTTCGAAGAGGAAAGAACGCTGTACAGGCTTGTGAAAAGTTACGTAAAGTGATGAAGCCCTTAAAGAACGCCAGTGTCAATAATGCTTTCTTCGTTTCTGTTCTAGTGATTGCAGCTCTCACTTGCATATTCTCAATCTGGTGCGACTGGAAGAGTGTGGTGTTTTTCGAGCTCTTGCCAAGGAATGTTACGACAAATTCGGTCTTCTACGCTTAACCAATCTCCAAATCGCACGAGAACCGGTTAGAATTGAAAAAATTCTGCAAAAACTCCTAACAACGCGCGACCAACATAAATTTGAAGATACGCGGAAAACTGTTGGAGCTTGTTTGAAATGTGATTCTTCACCCACATGTTTGCCGGACCTTGCTTTATCAGCCTTCCATTTGTTTCTTGGCCTTGCAAAATTCCGCTAAAGATGAATCTGTCAAAAGACACGTTGTTCAGTAAACCAATAATTCAGAAGAGAAGGGTTTCGTGAAAGGGATCATGAACTTACCGAAAGAAGACAGAAAATAATCGAACAAAAAGGGCACAATATCATTGATTAATGTTTACTTTTGAATAAAATAAAGAGCCTTGAAATTAAATGGAAAAAACGTGATGATGTTTTTAACAACTAAATATAATATATATTGGGTTGAGAACCTGTATGGACAATTTAGAAAATTAAAGTTAAAGTTTGTCACCAAATATGGGAGTTCATGTTAGGCAAATTAGTTGAACATCTATACTCCATAGAATTCAAGCAATGAAGATGGACCATTTGAATATATGATAAATAAGCTGCAGCCCCAAATGTCTTTTCCGTTGTAGATGGAGATCTCCCACTATGGTTTTTTAATCCTGCATATGGAATAGAAGTCGTGCAGTATACCTTCCAAATAACTTAATTTCATTTCAGATCTTATTTTTTTATATATTTACATAATTAGTTGAATTTGTAATGTCACTTCTTTTCCCATTATTTTTCAAAATCTTTAACTTCTTCCGCAATAATTCCGTGGGTAAAGTTCAGACTCAGGTTTAATCAAGCGATGATTTTAATGGTCATACCAAAGTCAGGTTTGCATTACACAAATCATGCATTGCGCATATTCATCTTAGAAATATAAGGCACTGACAAATGATGTCTCCGATTTCAAATATTCAATTCAATTTGCGGAGCTTAATGAAATGCTCATTCAAGCTGAAGATCTCATGTGAAAGAGCAAGAGAAAAAAAATTCCACAGCAGTTGAAGAGTTAGCAGGAGAAAGCGTTTAGTTTAATGGAATTTCACGTGTCATTGAATTACTTCATAAATGTGCAGTGAGAATTCCATCGATAGTTACAGAATAATCTTCAACCTAAGCGAGAAATCAATAAGGAAATGGTTTCGAATCGGAATCTGTAAGAATTAAAGATCAAAATACCAAAGATGAAGAAAGATGACGACGCTATTTTTATCGAATGCCACTTTGATGTTTGCCGCGTCATAAATGATGAAAAACATGAAATAATGGAAATCAATGGAAAGGGGATTTTAAAGTTTTAATATTCTATTTGCGCTCAACATGCATGGGCTTATTAATCTCGTTCCATTAATATTTTTAAAGCTAATGCTTTTCACGATAAATATTTAAAATCGGGAGATTATCTAATTATGTGACCATGTTTCCTTGAATGAATTTCTGAAAAGTCTCATCCAAAGACGGAAAGATATTATTTAATTCACAAAGTTTATGATCCTGGTCAATGTGTTATATTTGAAATTATAAAATTGAACATACGCAAAATTAAGAGATAATTTGGAAAGTTGGTAGCCATGGTCTTAAATTGTGGAGAAGATAAAGTAAAATAGAAATAAAATCACCCTATAGCAATACAAGAAGATTTTGATGGCTTCATAATTTGTAAACTTTGTAAAAAGGATATGTGAAAATATAGAAAAATCCTCTGATTTAGAAAAAGTTCAAAGAGATATTCTTGAGTGACCGTTATAAACGCTTATCAGTCCAAGTCAAAGAAAAGTTAATCGAATCTACAACTAGCTCAGGTCGTCAGATATCAACACAACCGAGTGATTTGTTTGATTTGGGATCATCGAGTCATTTGTTTAATGTAACCGCATCAAGCGAAATGTCCTATAAATAAGCAATAGAGGAGTCCAATTCGCTATGTTAGTCTTTAATCTAGAATACAATCTAAACAATACGAGGCTACTAAGAACATACAGGAAGGACATCGCAGAAAGGTCGAGATCTGATGAGTTCTTCTGGTTGACTTTCTTTAGCAAAAAATGGAAAAGTGCATTTACTAGTGAAACAATTTGAATTTTTATACATTGTCCAGAAGTACCTTCCATTCACTTTGCAGGTCTTTATATGAGTCTTATTTTTAACTTTTTTCAAATACTGTAAACTTTTTTGTTTTTTTTTTTAGATAGGTTAAAATAGACTATTTATTATTATCCCCATCCCCTTTTATGCAGTGTTATTTCACCCCTAATTTTTTCCTACTGAAGACAGAGACCTAATTAAATTGTAAGGCATAGTCTAATTAGTCTAAATCCATTGACAAAAACAATACTTTAATTTGGTTAAATTGAAAGAATAAATAAATGGTCATCAACCGCTTACAGGTATTACATGAAAGCTACCCTGCTCTTTTTAGTTGACAATTTTAAAGAAAACTTCATCTTAATTTGATGTTATTGTAAACTTTTTGGACGCGAGATATCAAAAAAGCATTGTATTTCTGTTATTAATAATAGCCCAAGACTGGTCATATTTTGTTCATAAGTTTTGTTAAGCTTGTTCAATAATGGAGAAATACAGGGTGATTCAGTCAATTTCTGACCATTTCACTCGAATGACGTGCATTAGGGATAAACAATTGAAAGAATATGAGCGCCATATCGAATTT
Source organism: Rhysida immarginata (assembly GCA_023313115.1). Classification (NCBI taxonomy): domain Eukaryota; kingdom Metazoa; phylum Arthropoda; class Chilopoda; order Scolopendromorpha; family Scolopendridae; genus Rhysida; species Rhysida immarginata. The sequence goes on along the minus strand of JAHWFO010023306.1, from coordinate 350,910 downwards.
CTAAATAGTTGGAGTTTGTATTGTTGCAACGGCGCTGCATGAAAATCGTATTGTTAAAAATGGCGCCCGCTTTATCAACAGAGCAGAAATGCAAGGTTGTCGAATGGTATTTCGAGACAAAATCACCTGTAACCGTGCAAAGATAGTTCCGGAAGGAGTATAAGTGTCGAGATGCACCAGGCAGGCAAGCAGTCATGGATTTTGTCAAGCAATTTCGTGCCACTTGATGTGTTAAAGGCCAGAAAAAAGGCGGGAGCGAAGCTCGTGTTCGAACGGCCGAAGTTGTCGAAAATGTTTGCACAAGGTTGGTCGATTCCCCTACCAAAAAAATCTGTTCGCCGCCTATCCATTGAAGAAGGGCTATTTTGAGAAAGGATTTACACCTGTTCCCGTATAAGATCCATGTTTATCAGGAGTTAACAGACACTGGAAGGCAGAAGCGACAACAATTTGCGATGAAGTTTAGAACAGAAATGGAAGCCAATCAGGATATTGTGGACAGCCTTGTGGGTGTCAGATGAGGCCTTCTTCCATCTGTCTAGTGACGTTAATAAACACAACGTTTGTTTTTGGGGTTCCCAGCACCCTCATGAGATCCATAAGTCACCTCTTCATCCACGAAAGGTTATGGCTTGGTGCGCGATTTCCAAAAGAGGCATCATTGGTAGGCACCGTAACGTCACAGGCTTACTTTAACATGTTGGAAACCTTCTTCATCCCCGAGCTGCGAAGGAGGCGTGTACCGCTTCGACATCAATGGTTTCAACAGGATGGGCCTAGGCCTCACACCACTAATGAAGTGCTAGACTTTCTCAATCAGAAATTCGGAAATCGTGTCATTTCAAACAGGTTTCCAGATCGATTCGGGGGTGGCTTTCTTTGGTCCCCTACGAGTCCTGACCTAAACCCATGTGATTTTTATCTCTGGGGGTTCCTTAAAGACAGTGTGTTCACTACAGCACCAAGAACCCTAGACTAGCTGCGACAAAGCATCGTCGACTGCTGCACCCTTGTGGATGCAGAAATCCTGGATAGAGTTATGAACAATCTCACCATTCGGCTGCGAGCAGTTCAAAACGTTCGTGGTGGCCACATTGAGCATATCATCAAGACTTTTCCACGGGAATAAAAACTCCGAACTGCCTAAAATATCATACTGAAATGCTAAGTTTGTAACATTAATGGGTCAATAAATCATAGTACTGAAATGGTCAGAAATTGACTGAATCACCCTGTATAATTTTTTTCCTATCCACTTTTGATTTCTGTAGAATAATTATTGAAGTTGAGTATTTCATAATTTCATAAATTATTGTAAACTTTTTGGACGAACTGTTCAAGGACACATTTGAAATGTGACTGAATATGTTTTGAGAAATTCGAAGAACTCTAGTAATTTCAATCTTACATTATGATCTCAGTCCTATTGAAAATTTGTAAAGTAATTGAAATATGTGATTATGATAGGCTCCATTCCTTAGGAAATCCATAACATTGTTAATGCAGCAATGGAATATATTGTAATCTTGTTTGCTTGTTGGGTCATATTAAAAGAGTAATTTGAACTAATGTAGTTCGAGACATTTTGCTTACAGTCCTAATTATAAGCGCAAAAATCTGTGCAAAATTCAGTGATGCCTTTTAGTTTCAATTTAAATTTGACGCCTATCATGAATAAAATAATAGGATAATTCGCTTATGTCAAAAATAAGGAGGAATGAATCATTTAAAAATTTGATAATGCAAATTTCTATTTTGTATCTAATTTATTTGGTTCCTAGACAGAAGCTTCCCGATCTTTGTCTCGCAGATCTTATGGATTCGCATCGAAAGAAATTTAAAATTTTACATGACGTTGAAAACCGTCATAGATCGAATCTTTTTAATAATTGACCATATAAATCAGATTTATTCCAAATCATATTTGACGATGTATTGGTTTGCGCTGCGAAATTGAATCCAATTTGAGAAATACAATGTTAATTTAAGAGACTCCGGAAAAATCATTATTTAAAGCTTAAATAGATGTTGTTAACGTTAACGAGGCGTTCAGTTATGTTAACTATTTTAAAAGTTAGAATAAAATGTTATTCGAATTAATTTAGTTGTTTGAACTAAAATCAAATTCAAACATACTGAAACAAATCAATATAATTGAGTAATTACAAATTGCGGATGAAAGCAATGCAATTATCATCAATCAATTCTTAAAGTTCTCTCAAGAACCTTTTATGGCACTCGAACCCAGATATCTTTCAGACCACCCGAGAATAAAATTTCTTTCCAACATAAACATTCAAACAAAGACGTTCGGTTATTTTACGAGTTCAAGATAAGAATGGAACAATATCTTTATTGAATGTCTCCACAATAAATATCGATTTTTAGCAATTAAAATAACAATTATAATTATAATTATAAACTCTTTTCTACTTATCATTGTGTACTAAAGAATGAATTATTTCTCTTGGAACAATTATTTCTATCTTAGTTATTTAGTTTTAACAGACTATTACAGTTTAATTTAAATGTGATTTGTTCAGCTTGTCTTTCAGTTCAATTTGTTCGGAATAAATAGGACGATAGAAGATAATTTCTATATCAATGAATAAAGTAAGCTTAGAGTTAAGATAAAAAGACTTGAGAACTTTCTCGCATCACAGATTGGTAACATTGGTTTTACTCATAGCGATGATTTATGCAGTTCTTCTTCTTCTTCCTATTGCTTGGTTGTTGTTGGTTTTATGATAGAAAACCGACAGCTTAAAGGTGAAAGTTCTATATTAATAGGAAAGCGGTAGATATCTTATGATTTCTGCTTGTTCGTAACGATTTACTGAATGAAAACTGCTAACAGTGGCGTGGCACGAACGAAACTGACATCGTTGTCTTACGGAAGAAACTTTGAAAGAACCTTATCACAACCTTAGCTAACGTAATTACCTAAAAGGCGGATGAAACAAATAAATGAGATGGAATTTATTAATGAGATGGGACTCGAAATGGGCTGCTGCATGACCCTCCTCGTTGGACTTCGAACATTGCAAGAAATACTGAGATGAGGATTTTCGTCCCATAGCAAGCAATGACTTGATATAAAAATGAATTAAAGGTGACACGAAAATTGTTTTCCTACGGAATTCAAGTAAACAAAAAAAAAAGCTGGTTAATTACAGACTGTTGAATTGAATTGAATTGAATTGAATTGAATTGAATTGAATTGAATTGAATTGAACCCGAACATAATATAAAAATGTTATTAATACTTGTTATCAAGTTGGAAGATCGCATGCTAGACCTTAGTGATATAAATTATTTCAGATCCGGTAGAACAAAGAAGTTCATAGGAGCATATTCTATTTAGTACATTCAGTTGAAATCATCACGGCTAAGAACAAAATCAAGAAGCACAAAT
>JAHWFO010023306.1:301646-337495 GCA_023313115.1 Rhysida immarginata | reverse complement strand
TTCTCAGTCAACCGCCGTGCAAGGTGGATGTAACCCGAGTTGAACAACGCTCGTATATCAAAACAGCCGTTCTCTATTTTGATTTCTGTTACTTATTCTGGAAAATGAAATCTGTAATCATGTTCCAGAATAAATTTTCCAGAAGCATGAAACGTACGAAACATTACAGGCTTCATGATTCCAGAACATGAAACCTGTAATGTTGTCAACTACCTTAATAAACATGAGAAGCAAAGTGTTGGCGTGTTGTTAAATGTCCGTACATTTCGTCCATTCCTTGTTCTTTCATCTGTATATTTCACATTTTCCACCCATGCTTGAATTCTCATAAAAAAAAATAGTTGTCATGACTTATGCCCCAACCCTCGTATAAAAATTATTCAAAGAATGAATTTAGAATATTAGTTCATTAAATTTTAGACCTTCAGAGCTCATGAAAAAAACTTCAATGAATTAAGATAAGAAATGCATATATTCTTTATATACCACTAGAAAAGCTATTTTTAAACTATTAGTTTTAGAAAAAGGAAATAAAACCTGGCTGTGCAAATTTTTTCTTCAAAATAACTTGTTAATGTTCCATGAATATTTTAACATTCTTTTTTTGTGTGACAGAAAAACAAAAACAAAACTTTATTGCGGAATTCTAGATTAAAATTTAAATATATTAATGTTTGCTTTACCAAAATGCTACGTTAATTCACCGAGCTTGTTTGCTATGGTCACAGATGTTATTTGAGGGAATTTAAATTTTTAAATTGCAAATTTGAATAGCGGAGAAGCGCTCGCGTTCATCATTCTTCTCCTTTTCCTGTGTCGCTTTGAATTCAATTATAATTTCAAAACGTTTAAATTGAAGTACAAAGCAACTATGATTATGTATAGTTTCCTCGTGGAAAATCTTATTTATTCTTTTATCTAATCCACTTCGGGTAAAAAAAAAAAAAAAAGGAATATAGACGAAGAGGAAACGAAAAATCCCAGATTTCCTGTTAGTTTCGCAATGGCGAGTAATAATAAGTTCTTAAGAACCAATGGTGGCGCTTTCTTCAAAAAAGATCTTATGAATTGCTTGCGCTTTTATGAGTTTGTTTTCGAAGTGAGGGAGAGAAATAGGACCCTTACAAAAGTGCAGATAGGAATTTTAAAGGATAATAATTACCAGTGTAAGTTTTTTATTTTTGCATCAGTTTATGTTAAGAATCGCTTTAAACGATTAAAGAGTAGAAAATCAAAAAAAATCCAAAGAAATGATGAACCTAGAACTGAAAATTAGCTTCAATGGTATTTCAAAGAGAAAAAAAAATGCTCGTGCTATGAAAATGTTTCCAAGCACGATGAAGTGGAGGTGGTTGGTTCTATTACCAGCCCACACCCCACCGGAAGGAGGCGCCGCGTGAGATTTAATTATCGCCTCCTGACAGTTATTGCTTGTTGGCTGGCTGGTTCGCTTACCATGTCGAAGATCTGCGTGAGCGTGATGCTCAGCTGGATGACGATGGGTTGCGACGCGTTGCGGACAGGTCGGACATCTTTGTCGTAATCACGGGTGAGGATGTGGAGAAGATGACTCTCGTCCTGTTGTCGCTTCTCCTCGTCTGAAGGAAACCGGTTTTGAAAAAAAAAAAGAAGAGAAGAAAACGAAATAAAAAAATTAGTGCAAATTAATTTTATAAATATTAGTTCCGTTAATTCTCATCAAAGCGTAAAGATAAATAAGCAGATATCAACAAATTCTAAAGGCGCTGGCTTTTTTTTTATGTATAAAATTAAATTTTAGAAGGCACATTACCAAAATTTATTCAAAAAATATGTTAATTTAGGGAGAAAAGACATAGAAAGTTAACAGCGGTTAAATGTACAAAACTCGTATCTGTCTTCGCAAATCATCTGAAAAAATAATTTTCCCATTTTATGTTTTAACTGTGCTGGATTATAGAACCGTTATCCAAAGCAGTGGTATCGTCCGATAGCCGAGGAAACTAGACGGGTTATCGTTCAAATTAGGACCTATGTTCATATGAATTTTTTTTTTTTTTTGCTTAGAATTACCCATACTATCTCCCCTAAAAGTTTGCCGGTGTACTTAAAATTCACCTTGTACATTTTTAAATTTAATCTCCTGCGATTATCTACACCTGTCTCCCGAACCGTTGGATTCCATCGGCGGAGTTTTTCTTGTTGATATAGATATCAGCGATGGAGCTCCATGCTGGTCGAAGAATTTTTTGCACTTCTCAAAATTGCAGGAATCTGAGAGGTTCCTTCATTTTGGGCATAAGTCGAAATCGTAAGGAGTCCCCTCCTGAATCTAATGTTGCCATATTCTGAATCTAATGATCCATATTTCGTGGATCCCTATGACATCTATACACTGCCAACATACTAACATAGGAGCACCTGTAGAAACTGTAAACGAGTACTTAGTTAGAAACTGTCTGTCCTGTCGATATTTTCCAACATAACCACAAACTAGTCTTTCGTATGAACACGGTCTACATGAACATTGAACATGAACATTGTACTCCATTATATTCTCAGTGCGTCTACAGTGCGATTCCATTAAGGCATTGTCTATTAACAGCGCACGGCCTTTTTGCATGAGTGGTCTGATAGCTAAGCTTTTCGAAAGCTACTGTTTTCATCTTCAAGCAAAACTAAATATTCCCATTTCGATATTATCACAAGAAGAATTCGACCGTAAAAATGACGTAACTGAAGAATTATTACATAATCAATTTTGAAATAAGATCCGAAAAAAAAAAAAATTTTGAATGGTGGTTCTAAATAAAGTGCTTCTGAAATATTTTAAAGTGAAGATTAACATTGTATATAATCAATATACGGCAATTAACTTCAAAACAACAATGTCATTTTACAGAGCATGGCGGAGAAATCAGGTTTCTCAGAATGACGCTCCCGTGGAATAATCTGGAATCCACCTGTCTTCACTTATTTCAATATCGGGTTCTTTCTCTACAAACCATTTTGCTCCTTGTCAATTGGACGAGATGAAAACAGTGGTTGTGGAAAAGCTTAGCTACACCGGTATGCATCAGACTTATTAATTTTCATTCTTATTTGTTTCATTTCGTCCAAATGACAAAGGGCAAAATGGTTTGCAGAAAACGAATAACTGATCCATCTCCCTCTACCCCTTTCTGAAATAAAATCCCCCCCCCATTCCATTTGGATGTTATCATGATAAATAGAATGCTAAATTGATATTTTCCAAGATGTCAACTTGCGAATTTTGAGCTTCTGTTGTTATGCTTTTACTTCAAGTTTCTTTTCAGTATTCTATTAATAGTTAAAGGCAATTAAACTCACACAGCGACAAAAATGAGACTATAATTGGATAAATCATTTAACATTTAAGATTGGTTATATATTTTAATCTTAACGTTAATTATGTGATATAAAGCATTTACAAATGATTACAGTGGTTTCGTGAATTTCTTGGTACAAGCATTGTGGTGATGAAGTTTGGTTATTTAACGGCCGTATTCACCAACCGAGGATTAAAACTAGGATCACATAATCCATGATTCAGGATTACTTAGTTCATAATTACATTTCGCATTCATCAACCACGGATTGAGTGAGTCTCGGATTAATTCACGATTCTTTGTAAGACTTAATCTCATTGATTATGATGCGATGACGGTAAGATGAAAGGCAGATATTCTTTTCGCTTTCGAATTTCAAATCCCTATTTATGTAATTGCGATAGCCTTACGACAATGGAAGGAGCATCCCATTATTGCAAGAGCACATTATCATTTACTCCTGATTATTGTACTATGAACTCCTTATCAAGCGATAAAATAATTTTTTTATGCAGTTTGTAGTGACAATAAAAGTTTAAACAAGTTACTATATGTCATCCTTTCTGACTGTAAATATTTTTCGAGGTCGACCCTTCTTAAACAAACAGTTTCTTGAAGAAATACTAAATCATCGGTAAGTGTTGGTAAAGCCGACCATATTGTTTTAACTAATTTCAACCATCCGCGCATGCGTTAATTCTCGATTCGATAGGTAATCCTCCGGCAACCTCGAATCAAATGGTGACTCAAATGTGATACTTAACTCGAGAATTTTGTCTTGTTGAATACGAAAACTATCACTCAAAGCTGATTCTATGTTAATCCTTGGTGGTGAATATGGCCGCCATTTCAAAATTCAAAATTCGCATGGCTCGTTTTTCTTTCTGCCAAGTCCACAGCGATTTTGTGAAACCGCTGCAATCACTTGTAAACATCCGTTATTTTATGAAACCACTTGTGTTACGAGGGGAGATCAAAAAGTAAGTTGCACTTCCACGGTATGGCCATTTATTACACCACCTATACAAAAGTAACACGGCTATAGCAGCATACAATGTAGGTTCACTTTTCCACATAGTCCCCAAGAGACCCTAAACATTTATCCGAACGATCAACCAACTTTTCGATTCCGGATGCAGAGAAATCTCCAGCGTTTTGTAACCACACGGTGACAGCCGCTTTCACCTCCTCATCGTTTCGAAATCGTTGACCACCGAGTTCCGTTTTGAGCTTACCGAAAAGATGAAAGTCGCAGGGCGCTAAGTCGAGACTGTATGGAGGATGTTGCCAAACCTCCCACTTGAATCGCTGCAGCATTTCGCACGTTTGGCGGGCCTTGTGAGGTGTTGCGTTATCGTGCAATTCACAGCAGTGATTTCACGATGAATGTCCGTGCAATTCACCCGTTTGGCCCATAGAAATCGTATTGCTGCTCGCACCTCAAGTTTGGAGTGGACATCCAGTTGACGCGCCATTGCTTTTAGCCCGCTAGTCACACAAAACACGACGGGAAATCACAGCAACCGTCCTATCCGACGTCTGCGCAGTTAATGTCCCTTTCTCCGCTTTGCCCAAGATTGCGACACACAGCGCGCTTCTGCGGCGAGTTAGTGCAACTTACTTTTTGATCTCCCCTCGTAATTTGGGCCTTGTAGTCTTATGAACGTCAAAATCATTTTTGTAAATATAATTTCATTGTCATTCAAAAGTGCTATGATTATTTTCAGTCTCATCTGCGTTTTGAAATTCATTTACAATATAGCAAAAGCTTTGTTTACATTCGTTTTCAGGAAGAGAGAGAGAGAATGGTAAATAACACAAAATTTTAAAATGCATACAGTAGATCATTCTTCTTTAAAGTACATTGTATTTTTCTTGAAAATAAAGATCTCGATTGTACGAAGATCTTTCCATAGTCTTCATTGTTGGGGGTAGGCTTCAATGTTTCACCAAAAGCATTTGGTGGAAGCAAATGGAACAATTTAAGTGGAAAAACGTTTATTTCAAAGACAACTTTAACATCCTAGAAGTCGAATTTTGTTAAACCTTAAACTTCACATATTTCTGTGTAGGTTATTAAATTTTTAAACTTACTTCGCCGTTTTCGCAAAACGCCATCAACGAATGGCGAACGCGGGTTTATGGCTAATTAATTTCTTGACTGGAAGAAAATAGCGCACGCTTCCGTAAAATACTCGGCATTTCCCTCTCATTTCATGTAAGTTTAATGCATACCATACTACTCATTATTTTAAACTTAGGTGAACAAATTCAAAATTACTTTTAATTAGTTAATACACTAAGTTGTGTTTAATGAAAAGGAGAAGGAAAATGGTAAATTCTATAAAGTATTGACGTTTTAAAGATCTATTTCATTTTAAAGATTTTTTTCCCCTTCATGTTTATATTTCTGATTTATTCCAGAGTAATTAATTGTTCAGAGTTTCAGTTTTTTTTATGTGAAAATAAAGTTTCTAGAAATATGTTCTTTAAAATCAGAAATATTTTTATAATCGCTTAATCTTTTGAAAAAGGATTAAAGCGCAATCATTTCTAACTTTGTCTCTAAATTGTCGGTCTTCCCATCTGCGCCGCGGCCTTTCGTCGACCTTTACTTATCAGTTGCGCTCGGGAGGTAATAATGCAATCGATGTCACGTGGTCTCGGAGGGCGGCAATGAACTTTCGAAACAAAAGACGAATGTCATCACCGTCTTGGCGCTCAGTTTTACGACAACTGATGGCGACAGCTTCGATTTCGAATCGCTCGCCTTTCTGTTTGAGTTTCTTTTTCAAAAAGAGTCAAAAACATGCGCACTTGTAGGATGAAATGCAGGCGCTGGCGGCTCTTTTTAACTACTTTTTAATGTGTCAACAGTTGGCAACCACATTCTGAATCCGCCTTCAACTTCTCCCTTCCCATGCGACTTTGACGTATTTAAATTTTCTCCTGTCTTTAACGATCCGATGGCGAAGTTTTCGCCTTATGCCTTTGACAACCGGCTCAACTCGAATCGCTTCTGTTTCACTTCCAACACAAAAACGGGCACGAATGGAAAAGAAACGCTGAGCGAAGAACATAAAGCCCCTATATCCCACGAGGATATTCGAACAAGGCTCGCGGGATTTCTTTTTAGATTACAGCATCATCCCTTAACGTACAAGTTTTTCATTTTTCCTAGTTTCTTCGTAATCACCTGATTGGGTTTGTCAGGAGAATGGGAAACGAGAGGTAGAAAAAAACAACCCTCCTTCCAGAGATTCATGAAAGTGAGGAGCGCGAAAAAAATTGAGATAAGGAAGACGGTACGGGTGGGAAAACTAGAAAGACCCTGAAGGAGTAAATAACTAACTTAAAACTGAGTGGAAAGAAAAGGGGCTCGGTTGAAAAGAAGTCGGTAAATGGAATATCTTATCCCCATTCATTGATCGGTTCCTTGGCAAATTGGTCGACTACTTACAATCACCTCATCTGTCGAAACCATTAAGTGCAAAGGAACGTCATTTTGCTACAGTAAATTGAATGACACGCTCTCAACGTAGCAGTTTAAATTATTTCGTTAAATTGAGTTCAAATTTTAATTGCTCTTTTGGTGAATTTTATTATGGTTTATTATCTACCGTGTACTACAAAAGTCGCTGAACATACAATTGGAATCCTGTGTTTATAAACATCAATTGGGTTATTACATAATACAATGGCAACAATGGTAAATAATGTTTGGTAAATGAAAAGACAAACGTTTTGGTTATTTTACGAAACTCAACACTCTAAACTTTGGTTAAAAGGGGGAGGCCGTGTCCTGGTGGGCTTCCACTGAGCACACAAGTTCTATGAAGTTAAGCAACACCAGGCACGGCTAGTCACTGGATGGGCAACCATCAGTGAGACACGATTCTTCACCCCCCCCCCTCCCGGTTGCTGTGACCATCATACAGCAGTCGTCAATCCATGTCCATCCAGGCCCTGGATGGACATATTGGATCCAATTGTAATAAATAAAAAAATAAATAAATAAAAAAAATAAACGAAGTTTCTAAATATACATTTAATACAAAATTTACAAGATATCCCTACGGCTGTGTTCATATAGATATCCCATTTCCTCACTACTTTGAGCTCTGAAACTTTCCCCAGCGGCGTCTTATCGATGACAATGCATGTTTCAATTGTTAGTTTCACTAGTCTTTCATTTATTCGTAAGTAATTTAATATTTAAGTTTAATATGTATACAGTGCAATCATGACGTAACAAGTGCCTGTAATTTGTTTATTGTTATCGTTGTTAATTGTTGTACGCAATTGTTGCTAATTTGATCAGCAGTGCCAACACCTCCGAGAGAGAAAGCCTGTGCATTGAAAATTCATACATTGTTACATGATCATAAGAAGTCATAATTTAGGGCTTATTATTGGTAGAAATAACAACGCCTTTTTATGATGATGTAACAATGTATGAATTTTCAGTGCACAGGCTTTCTTTCTAGGAGGTGTTGGCAGTGCTAGCAAAGTTGTTGATTGTGACATCTTTGTGGAGAGGATAGTTTATGATTAGCCAGTAAACGATTTCCCGAGATACAGACGCAGCTGGCTGGGCAGACTTCTAAGGTTTTTTGGTTTTAAAGTTATCATATAAAAACCTTATTTTTTTTAATATAAAGATTAAAAAGAATAAAATAAAACCATAAAATAACAACTTTAAAGCACACACTTTCACCTTAAAAAGTGCAGTAAAAAGTAAAAAATATGCCTATAAATGAAATGAAGGGCAAGAAAAACAAACCCACGAACAAAGTTTAATAATATCTCGTATGTACATTTCGCTGACGATGTCAGCTTCTTCAGCGAGAATCTTCGAACAATCGTTAACTCGAGAGTCGAAGTTTACACAGTGAACAGCCTAATTTATACAGAACCGAGCAAAACAAATAACAAATCACAGGAAAATTATTTGCTTTGTCCGAAAGATTCTCGATTGTCAACAGTTGTTAACGATTGTTCAAAGATTCTCGCTGAAGAAGCTGACATACGAGGTATTATTAAATTTTGTTCGTGGATTTGTGTTTTCTTGCCTTTCATTTCATTTCTAGGTAACTTCTGTCCACAGTTTCTGGCTTTCTATTTTTATTGAGTAAAAAACGTAATTAAAAAAGGTAAAGTGTGGTGGCGCGTTTAATATTAAATTTTAAAAAGAATATACTACATAATACAAGAAAAGTAATTAAAAAAAATTAAACCGACTTCAAAACAATTAGCAGTCCATATCTTGAAAACTACTGAACCAATTTTGATGAAATTTGAACTGTTCCCTAAGTTGAAAGATGCTTAATCCAATAAAAAAGTTATTGCAATTCGATTTCTAGTTTCTGAGAAATACGTGGACAAACATACATATATACACACAATTATGAAATTTGTCACACCTGTTTAGAAGCCTAAGTAGACTAACATACACGAATATTGTACAATTCCAACAATATTACATACATACGAGTCGAATTGATAAGCTCCTTTTTTTGAAGTCTTTAAAAATTAACGCACCACCACACTTTTACCATTTTTTTTAACCGACTTCAGAAAAAAGGTGGTTATCAATTCGACTCGTATGTATGTAATATTGTTGGAATTGCACAATATTCGTATATGTTAGTCTATGCGGGATTCTAAACAGGTGTGCCAAATTTCATTTGTGTGTGTATGTATTTATGTTTGTCCACATATTTCTCAATAATTCGAATTGAGAAACTAGAAATCGAATTGCAATAATTTTTTTTTTATTGGATTAAGTATCTTTCAACTTAGAGAACAGTACAAGTTTCATCAAATTCGGTTCAGTAGTTTTCAAGATGTGGACTGGTTATAGCTAGACGATAGAGAAAGTTTCATCAAAGTCGGTTTTTTACTCTGTTTATTCTTGTTAAATTATATTTTTTATTTTTATTGCACCTTTTAAGGTGAAAGTATATGCTCTAAAAGTTTTTATTTTATATTTCTTATTATATATAATTTCACTTATGGAAATATTTTCGTAAATTATACTTGAATTGAAATGAGAATAAGTAAATAAATTAATTCCCACTAACAAGTAAGTTAGCTAAATCATAACTGCAAGTCATTTTTCAAGTTAACAGTAGTCAAATTTTGTTCTGGTCTCACATGATGTTATCCAATGCTGATTTGAGATTTCACTGATGATTTCCATGATGATTTCAATGATGATACTTTTCAAAGACTTTTCAAATAACAACAGAAGAAGAAAATGTAATAGAGGTGACCTTCAATTATTACTTATTATTATTTAGTTAAGTTTTTACCTCATTAAATTGGATGATTTATTTCTTTATTCTCATTTCAGTTTCAATTCATTTTAAAGTTCTGGTAACAGTCGGTCAGTTAATATCAAGTTTATGAACACAGCCACTTTTGTACTCATACTGGACAATGAATTAGTAACATTTGTGAAACATTGTATATCTGTTTTAATCCGTTTTTATGCTTGGATACAAATTTGAGATCACGTGATTCAAGCTTTTAACTATTTAAGGAGGAGTTGGGTGAATCTAAACATAGAACTTCTTCAGCATGGGGAAAATGAAGGAACTGACTGACTTCGCAAAGAAACTCACGGTACTTGCGTGACTGGAGCCATAATAAAATAGCTGATTAGAATCTCGCAAAATCAATATCCAGAATATTCAACCGTTGGAAAATAATTCATAGGGGTCTAACTGTGGCTCAAAGACAATAAATCATCAGCGAGATCGCCGCCATTTAAAACGATTGTAGGGAAAAACAGGGCATACAATGTGCAATAAATGATTAATAATATTAACCTAGGCTATTTTCGATCCATATCTGGCAGAATCTTGTGTTGGGAATTGAAACGGTTCCGATTCGGCAGTCGCATACCTATACAAAAAATCTCTGAAAAAACAGGAAAGATCGTCTACAGTGGTGTCTGGAACGTCATGACTGGACACGAGAAGACTGGAAGAAGGTTATGTGGTCTAATAATCACGATACAGTTGACTTGTACCGATGATAGACAAAAGCTTTGCGGGAACTCCGTGAAGCAATGGATCCAGCATGCCTTATGAGACAACTCAAGTTTCTGGTGGCGTTGTCGTGATATGGAGTTACTTCTGCTGGTATGGAATGGTCTCCTGGTATTCATGGAAGGCCGGATGCGTTCCACGGACTACCCGTCCTGCAATGCTGCATTTTCATCCTGAATGTGACGGCTTCTTCTTGGACGACAATGCTATTGTTCATCACGCTCGGTTGTTTCAGTAGTGGTTAGCAAGCACAAAGATGACTTGGTCGCCCCAGATCTCATATCTATACAGAACATTTCGGGTATATTGGTACGATATACATATTTTACAGAACTTCCGCTTCTAAGAAATCTGCTACGAGAATTGGGGAATATCTGGTGAATGCCCGGTTTTCCATTAACTTACAAGCGCTCTAACACCTTATTGACTCTAATCCAATCCGCATACATGCTACAATTCGGGCCAAAGGGAATCCCATAAAATATTAATCATTTCTAATTCATTGGCCGGTTATTGTACCACATGAAATGTTAAGCTTATAAATATTAAAGATAAATTCTCGAGATTAATAAGAATTCAAGCGAGTAATGCTCGCACAACATTATTAATAGAAAATAGAGCTCAAAAATCTATTTCCCTTTTATGAAATACTTTTTAATAAATTTTGAAATTTATGTAGCTTTTCAGAATAAATTTTATCGTAAGCGGCTAAGCAAATAAAGCGGAGGCCACTTTTGTTTAATGAATAAATTTATTTCAGGCGTTTTGCATAGAGCTAAGCATAAGTATTTCACTTTCGTTTGTGGTTGGACTCACTGGATTACAAACAAACCATAGCTAAACATTTGTTTGAAATCACTAAAGGAAAGGGGCAAAGTAAAATTCTTCACCATTTTAAATATTTAATTGCTGCAATCGACAATTACGAGGACAATTAATGCACACTTGAGAAAGTTCGCGTTTCAATCCGCGTAATATTCTAAAACTTAAACATGTGCGTTCTTACGCAATTAAAAGGTTAAATACGGGAGAGTAAAAGCTGAGTGTACAATTCACCTGAATAAATGGGAAATGCCAACTGCAAATGACTGAATAGGAACTTCCCATTTATCTTTTTTCTTTACATTCTCATTTCCGGTGAAAGATTTATAAAGCGACCAACCCCTGTTTCTCTCTCTTCAAATTTCATCTGTTAATTCCCAAAGCGTTTCTTTTATTTTTCGTCGAAATTTTCTTGAAAAACGACGGCGATGAAATGTGAAGCAATGACATGTTGACTTCCTCCCCCGCAACCTTTCCTGCTCCAGCTTCGTCTCTTATTATCTCTAATAAGCAGTAAGGTCGCATAAACTCTTATCGGAACTCTTCTACCAACTGCTCTTTGGAGAGATTCGGACGAATTAAACCGAACAACGGGTCCCGGATACAAATTTCCTGAAATTCCCCACCATCCACCCACCTCTCCAGAAAAGATGCTTCGCCTTCTCGTCTTTTCATCAGATAAAAGAGAGAAATAAAATAGACGAGCAGATTTGAATGATTTCGTTGAGTCGAAGAAAATTGTGAATAAAAGATGCGATAAGCTTCAGTTGCCCCCCGAGCAAACGCGCAGTTCATTTGACGGAATCCGGGAGAAGAGATTAGGACGAAAGCGAACGAAACAAAAGAAACTCATCCCATTTTTTTATTTTTTCGTTTTATTTTTCTGATCGCTCTCATTTATCATTGGATTTATTTATCGAAATTAATTTTATTTCGCTTAACCATAAGATAAGCTACCTACAGCGTTACTACAATTCAAGTTTCAAGGAAAGAAAAAAGTTTTTGAGTTTGAAAAATATCCAAGCGGAAGATGAAAGAAAAAAATTTCTTGAAACAAAATTTCCGGCATCCTGCTTTCTGTACAGGTTTAGCACGGCTCTTAATTGGAAAATTTTCGAGTGCTCACTTCGTCATTCAAAATCAATTATTCGAAAAGCTCACTGATGCTCAAAGCTTTTTAATATCAAACGCTCGATTTACTACTTATTAAGGCGGCGGGGGAAAAAAACGTGAAGATGGTTGGTTGTCGGGGATGCACGTGGACCACACTTTACCCCCTCCTATTAATCAGCTCAATTCGATGGTTTAATTAAAAGAGGAAATCGGTTAATTTCTCATCTCCTAGACGCAATCTTATTTTGTTCCTTCCACTTCCCTTCCTCAATAGTAAATAAATCCATTTTGCAAGAACCTCGGACACCACCGCTATCTTGCTATCTCTCAGCTTTCCATTTCATTTAATCTCGTGTTGAGGAGGTTCTTTGAAAGGAGGGTAAGGGTAGAGTGGGGGTAGCGACCGTTTCGTCGGACTCGGGGTTAATGATTAGGGGCTATCTGGCGAGTGTCCCCCGCACAGCTGTTGACAATTATCACTCCGGGTGTGTGGGAGACGGAGTCGAAGAGCAACGTCGTTTAAAGGACAATTAAAGATGAAGAAAATGTCGACACATCAACAAGAGACAAGGCAGAATAAGAAGAAGAAAAGAAAAAAAAGAAATGAAATTACATAGATCTCTCCCTCAGAAAAAGAGATCTAAGGAAAGAAGGCAAGAAAATTCTAGAAACCCTTAAATTACAATTAAATGAAGTAGTTCAGTGAATTTATAAGAGCAGAGTTGTGAATTTACAAAGAAAATAGTTTTCCGGAAAAACAAGAGAATTACACCATATTAAAGTTAAATTTGAGTGGATTATGCCCTCTGCCCTTAATGACGAAGAAGAAGAAACTAGTTCTTCGCATTTAAAGCGCTTTGGATATAAGGGTAAATGAAACTTTTGAACTTCTTAAGAAGTCGGGGGAATTTTCCTTTAAGCGATGGTACAGAAGAATTCCATTAAGATTTTTGGAAGCGCCGCTTTTGTTGTTTTCAGCAGAAATGAGGAGGAAAAAAAAATATAATTTTTTTCTCTCTCGCAGCAGTTTATTCTATTGTAAAAAAAATTACAAGAAGAGGGGATCATTTACTCTGGAAAACAACTACAATAGACCGTCGTAAATTTAGACCATTCACCCCGAAAGATAAAAAAAAACAGTTCTCTGGAAAAAATTGTTCTTATTCAGCTATTCAACGGCAGATCACATAAAATAGCCTATACCAAACTGAAATTTTAACTTCCATAACGCAACTTGATTCAAATACATGTCTAAAATGCAAATATCATCCTCTAAGTATTTTCCTATTTAGAAACACTAGGGTAGTTGTTAGACGGCTGTTATTGCGTCAACTATTGGTTATTAGGTAAAGCTTACATAGAGAATTTCAGTCACCTGGCATACATATTGACCCTTTATTGAGCAATAAAATAATTAATTGGCAAACCGACTGGTCTCATATTCCTAAAAAGCAAAATATAATGTGAAATAGCAATAAAGTAACAGCAAAATAAAGAAGAACAGGCGCATGATTATTACATCATTAGAACATGGTGGCATCTCTTTAATATTTGAAAGGTTCGGAGTAAAACGTGACAACTCATAAAATGTCACAAATGGAGTTATATATGGGCGTTCCTGCCATCTGACACGACCTTAATGACACGTGGAACTAATTACATTTGCTGTTCATAAAAGGCACATCCGCATACCATGGCCAATGACATCCAAACTGGGTTCAGATAGAAGATGAAAATCAACAGAAAATATGATTGTCAATCCCTGTCTTGATTAAAAAGAAAATGTGCATTCTTCAGGAGAACAAGGATTTATTTGTCGGTGATGATTACATATGGACAAAGAATGAAACAAGAAATGAAAAGACTATATAGTAAAGAGACGTTTTTCCAAATAGAGGTGAGTAAGCCGTACAAAGAGGATTATTATGTTTTGCATAAAACATCACCACAATAAGACATCAGATAGGAGAATAAGAAAGGAATGAAGACATTAAATATCTACAAAACGGAGAACTATTCGTTCTACAGGTCTCAGTTCAAAAAATGCATCAACAAGTGGACTAAGGATGGGAAAACATTCATCATGTCAACATGAAAATTGGACAGTCAAAAATGTTTATTAGACAAAGTTTGTCGAACGAATTTTTAAACACCGTGTACATTATATTAACTTACAGTAAATGAATAGCTTTCCAGTAAAAAAAATGGTACTCATATCTGATTCAGTAAATTAGAAGTCATTTCATGTTAATTGCCACGTTTTATTCCCGAAGTATTTATCTGAGGGATTCACTATTCGATTTAGCAGCATTTTGCTTATTTCATGAGCTAAAGAAGGAATCAAAAAATCTGAATGGAGTCAGCTTGAGCAATGGAGGCAAAAACAGGTTGTTTGCAAAACAGCATGTTTTTTTCAAAGAAATGTTGAAGAGGTAGATAAAGTATATATGAGGGGATATCAGAAAGTAACGCAATTTATTTTTTAACGGAGGAAATACAGTCGCTGTGTAAAAGTTAACATAGCCAAAAGAAGGCTGGGTCCATGCACAGACATTGCATAACAAAAATTGTTCCTGCGCACGAGCACTACGTGCTACTAGTTCTTTTACAAATGACCGCCGCTCTCAGATCGTCTAGAGTGTAAGAACAGCGAGCTCTTATAAGGTTTTCTTTTCGCAAAAGGTAAAAAAACCCGCTGAAATTCATGGGGAAATGGTGTACGGTGCCTGCACTATTCCAATGTGTGCAAATGGTCTAAAATGTTTCAGGAAGGAAGAGTTAGCCTTGCTGATAAACAGCGTTCTGCGTGGCCTGCGTCAGCGGCAACACCAGCCATTATCGAGGACATTAACAACACAATCAGAAAGACCGTCGCATTTCCATGAAAAAAGTGAGTGAAACGTTTCACATATCCTAAGGATCTGCATGGGATATTATGCATGAGAAGCTTAGATACCGCAAAGTCTGTTCACGTTGGATTCCAAAAAGCCTGACACTAGAACAGAATGGCGTGCAGTCTGCAACATCTGCAGCGGTACAACCAGGAGGAAAATGCATTTCTGAACGGCATTGTCACAAGAGATGAGTCCTGGGTCTTGCACTTCATACCTGAGCCTAAATCTGTAAGCATGATGTGGAAACATCCACATTCTCCGGTTCGCAAAAAATTCAAAGTTTCTCCTTCAGCTCGGAAGATTATACTTATAGTTTTTTGGGATATGCAAGGCATCCTACTCGCAGAGTTCCTGCCTCGTAGGTCAACCGTCAACGCCGCTACCTATAGTGAAACACTGACTATTCGGGATAAGCGACCAGAAACAGGAAACGATGTTCGTCTTCTTCATGACAACGCACGCTCGCATATGGCCAACGTCGTCAAAGCAAAAGTGCTCCGTTTTAGTTGGGAGGTTCTGGACCATCCAGCCTTGCCTACAGTCCGGACTTAGTGCCCTCGAACTACCACCTCTTTGGTCCCATGAAGAGATTTGTGGGTGATCAGAGGTTTCAGCCGACGGAGTTCTATGAGCGGGGTATTCTGAAACTGGTGCAGCTTTGAGATAAATGCCTAAATCGTCAAGGTGCCTATGTGGAAAAGTAGCTAAAGACATATAATTTCAGCTTCACTTAGTTGTTTACCTGCATGAACAACTCCTTTGAAAAAAATAAATGGCGTTACTTTCTGATACCCCCTCGTATATAGAATACAAGTATATTTCACTTGGATACAAGACATATTGATTTTAGGTTTGGTTTCTTTAATGGCCCAATCAATTGCGAAGCTCGTGTGGTATTCGAGTTTCTATCGCTAATTCAATTTTTCATGCATCTTACTTAATAAATTCAGTTTCACGTATCACGAATAAACAAGCCCCGGAAGCCAGTTGTGATCAGATGACGCTTGATGTTGAAAGCATGGCATTACAATTGAAATGAAAATACGAAACGAGGCTCTTTGAACAGCTGGTGCGAAAACAGACTCCTCTTTTACTGATAGATGGATATTGTGAAATCCGAGTTTATCAAAAATTTAATATAGAGAATTTTGCTAAAGTATGTAATCATGCATGGTGACTTAAACTTTGAAATTAAGCATTCAGTGTATGAGGTCATGGGCTTTTTTCTTCAGTAATTCCATTTCATTCCATTTTCTACATCTCCACAGTAAAAGCGAACGAGAAGAGAGCGAATAATAATTAGCGCGTAGGTTTTAAATATTAATGCTTTTGCTTTTACGTCATTCTCATTAATTCGTCTCCTTTAATCTCATTAACATAAAATCTAAATTAAATCTCCTACGGGTTTCTTTATAATACGTTCTTCATAATTCTTAATAACAATTTAAAAAAAGAATTTTTGTTTTATTTTGTTTTTAAGACTTTTTAATTTTTCTAACTATTATCGAATATATAAAAATAAAAATTCAAAATACATGTAATGTTTTGTTTTTTTTTTAATATTTTATAAAAATCATTAGGAATCGAAATTGATGGACACCATTGATGGACATCATTGTATAGTATCACCATGGATAAGTACGCATATTGGCGTTATACAAGGTCTTTTATTGTGTGATGCAGATTGATTGCAGTGGTTTCGCGAATTTCTTGCACCCCATGTATTAGCAATTTGGTTCTGCAAAAGAGTATATACAGTACTTAAGTTTTGAATTTTTAAGACCCTCAAAACTCAAAATCTATGGTTCGTTTATCTTTGTGGAAGAACTGTGGCAGGGTACTTGTATCTGGAGATGCTAGAAAATTGACTTCATGCAGACTTCATCTTTCAAGAAAACAGAGCCACCTCCCTTTCCAAGTCCGTGATTTATCGAACACCATCCAGCCAAACCTATTGCGATTTTATCAAATCGCTTAATCATTTGTACGAGGGGAGTTCAATAAGTAATGCAACACATTTTTTTTCTCGGCCAATTTTGGTTGAAAAAACTGGACATTTCTTGTGGAACATTTTCAAACATTTCCGCTTCGTCTCGTAAAGTTTCATTGACGTCCGATATGTGACAGCGCTATAGTGAGCTGTTAAAGTGGCGTCTACAATGGAGGTGCGTTCCAAACAACGGGCAGTGATTGAGTTTCTTTTGGCGGAAAATCAGGGCATCTCAGATATTCATAGGCGCTTGCAGAATGTCTATGGTGATCTGGCAGTGGACAAAAGCACGGCGAGTCGTTGGGCAAAGCGTGTGTCATCATCGCCGCAAGGTCAAGCAAAACTGTCTGATCTCCTGCGAGCTGGCCGGCCGTGCACAGCTCTAACTCCTGCAATGTCGGAACATGCGAACACTCTCATTCGAGCAGATCGACGGATTTTCATGTTTGGCCCAATGAAGAACGCACTACGCGGATGATGTAGCAATTATTGATGCAGCACGACGTTGGCTCCGACATCAACCAGTGGAATAGTACCGTGCAGGTATACAGGCCCTCACTTCAAGGTGGCGTAAAGCCGTAGCACTGAATGGAGATTACGTTGAAAAATAGTGTTGTGTAGCTAAAAGATTGGCGAATAACATGGTGTATTTGAATGCTGAATAAAACAACCCCCTTTTTCAGAAAAAAATGTGTTGCATTACTTATTGAACTTCCCTCGTAAATAGCTGTAAATTAAGATGGTTGTCGAAAGACGACTTTTTTTATATACAGTGGTTTAAAAGTAAATTATAATCAACATCTTTGTAAGTGTACGGTTTATAATTTTTTTTATTGTTGTTTTTAGTTACTTTTATTGTAACCAATACGAATCAACAATACGTCCATCCAGAGCCTGTATGACCTGAGGCCGACGAGTTGGGTCTCTGGAAGGACTGGATTAACGACTGCTGTATGATGGTCACAGCAGCCGTCGGGGAGGAGTGAAGATAGTGAGTCACTGATGAGTCGCCCATCCAGTGACTAGTCGTGCCTTATGTTGCTTAACTTCACAGAAGTTGTGTTTCAGTGAAAGCCACCAGGCCAGAGCCTCCCAAATTGTGCTGTGTTTTTGTGTTGAAGTTTGGTACAACATTTAATTCTTTATTTTATTGTACTTCACTTCCACCTTTTTTCAGCTCTAATAGCCAAGCACAATACTTTGAATCTTAGCAGTTTATTATTGAAATTGATTTGTAATCGTAAATAAGATAGAAATAATAAACTTCATTTGTTCACCTTTATCTCTTTCGGGGCGTATCAAAGATTTATTTCATTGAAATGTCCAGTTCAGTTTCTTATTAACGAGGGCTTTCCACTGAACTTTTCTTCTATTGTGAAATTTAATTTGAAACACTTGGAGATAGCCACTCCCCTTCAGAAATTGAACTGAAGCGAAAATGGATCTCAAGTGAAACTCAACTGCATGCATGAATTTTAATCAAGTCATTAAACGAGAATTTTTTTAAATGTAGAATTACAATTACATTTTTGAGTATGTTTGGCACGGTAATTTGAGTTAGATTATCAATCTGATGCCTTAAACGCTAAAGAGGCCAAATTATTCACAAATGAAGTGCCCAAAGGAGAAGGGTTTTCATAATGTAATTGACATTTCAATTCCACTTCTCCTCTAACATAAATTCGTTTTCTTGAGGGGGTATAATGAATCATCATACTTTTTAAGTTTAACCGTAAGATTCATTAGAGGTTAAAATTCTAGAAATGCCTGGAGGATAAGGGAATTCTCGCACTTCAGATTTACACTTGACAGCTTTCTTTGGTATGAGTTGCTCCACGTTTCATTTGAGAAGCAAAGTTAAAAAATATTCAATACTTCCACACTGCTAAGCTGTGGTTTCTTGAACTTAGCGAAAGAGACGCAGATTAATTCAAATTTTTTTAATTTTTCTAATGGCCCCTTAAGTGCTCCTTATTAAATTCTTGATTAAATGACCGTTAATGATGCTGAAACAGACTTGAGTGATATGAATAAACGAGGAATTCTACCTACGTATTAGCTCAATTTCCTTAACGATGATAGCAAATGCATTCTGACGAGACACTATTAATTACCTTTAATATACTCTAGGAATATAATAAATAGATTTTGTAAAGCTCGCTATTTGTTATAATCATTCATTATCATTATTTCATGTTAACTAAGGGGCTATTTTCGCGTTTCCCTAAACATGTCTCTTAAAGCCTTTATTAGCTTTGGTGATGTTCTGTAAAGTAATTTCCGAAAGGACTGAAACGGAATGTGATGAAATTTCCTATTGCTTTATCTTCATTAAAATCTATCGATAAATTCAGATTGGATCTGCATTGCCAATTAGGGGGATACCGAAACTCCAAAATGAATTCACGAATAGCGAATATTGATTTACCAACATGTTTGGACGCTATGTCTAAACTAATGGATCGACGAAGACGGATCCAAAAGGTGATTCAAAACTCGTCAAACCGACCCAGTCGAGAGCTTAATGCAACCCTCATTTGCAACACTTAGGAAACTACACAGATGATAAATTGTTGCACTTCACCAAGGATTGTGGTAGACAAATCACAGCGTTCCATTTAGAGTGCCCTATGCAAATATTTGGTTTATAGAAAATCTAAAAAGGTTAATTGAAAGCAATTAGCATTATCAAAAAGGTTAATTGAATTGCAAGGTTTTTTATATAAATTTTGACATTATTAACTACGAATTGTATTTATATTTCCATTAAGCCGTTCGGTATATAAAATTTTAATAGGAAATAAGTTTTCTTTCTGATCCCCTATAATCAAGATATTTAGATCTTTATACGCTTGGAACAGGATTGATTTTGTAATGTCAAATGATTCACTTCAACCCGTAATTCTACTCAAATGTCATTATGGAAACAGAAATACAGTTTAGGGAGCAATTCATTAACATATGAATTATCGTACGCTGAAGTAAATGACCCATTGTTGTAGTCAATATTTAGAGTAAGTATTCGCCCTTGAATAAATAATGGATTCTCTATTTTTTCCCGCGAAGACAGCAAAGTTTATAATCAGTGGGTTTATCGGTAAAGTTTACCGTACAGACAAGGAGTCTGTTCAAATATGAAGAAATTTAAATAAAGGAACTTTCACTATACAGCAAGTACTTAAAGAAACATTAGAGTATTATGTAGACTTTCAGGTTAAGCTTTCTCTGCAAGTCTTGCCACTTGGATGACACAGAAGGAATAATTTATTCATGAGAGGTCGTCGAGAGCACGTCGAAGTAGACTCCAGTCTAACCTATAGGGAACATTTCCAAGAATAGAAATTCGTCCGTTTGAATACAAAACTCACATTGCACGATTCCTATTGTATACGCTTACTACTTAAAACGATTTTATTCTCTTGAAAGATCTTTTCTTTAGCATCATTAATTTCATTAAAAAAATCTCACTGTACAATTATTCAATATTCATTATTTAATGTACAGGCTGTTTACGAACTCTGTTACAAACATTTAGGGGTGGAAGAGAACCTTCTTTGGAATATATTTTGCCAATAAACTGAGGGTCACAAATGAATCCTTGATACATAAAATAACTGTTAAATACCAAACATACATTGGCTGTCTGATACTTCCTCATAATATTGTCTCTCTCGTTAATTTATTTCCAGAAAATGGAGAAATTAAAAAAAAAACTTGATACTGATGGCCACAACGATTTAATTAACCGAATACTACGAGGGGCGTACTACTGTGTGTTGATTTACACTTTATTTTTTCTAATGTGTGCAGACAAGTGACACATTAGCTGATAATGAATGACACCTTTTCATTATAATTTCCCTTTAAATGAATACATTTTTTCTAGCGGTGTGATAGCTTTTCTAAGCCCTGTGGAACCATTCTTTTGGAGTACTTCTTAACCACGTCTAGACAACTGTTCAGATAATCAACGTTTGCAAAATGGCGACTATGCAGATGTTTCGGCAGAGGACTGCCCTTATGCTTCCATTGCGTTGACTACTGTTTGGTCTCTGGCTCATGGTAATGAAGCTACGAGTCACCAGTCATTAGTCTGGACATGAAATCTGCTCGATCTTGGTCTTGGCTTTTCAGGAGGTCTCTGCTCACGCCCTCGCGCATTTTCTTTTGGTTGGCCGTCAAAAGTTTCGGAGCCCATCTTGCAAACACCTTCCCCGTCTGACTCTGTCACTTTCTATCCGGAACTGGTCCCCGTTTCCGTTGAGGTACGCCCAGTTCTAAACGGTTTTCGTGAAGGTCATGTTCTCCACACTTTCTATCACCAATCACCTTTGAATTTCTGCAGTGGTCACACCTTCTTTCCAGAAAACCAACTCGTCTAGCGCTCCCCTTTATGACCGCTATCCATATTTTCCGCGCAACGGTGAGTGAAGTTGGCTGTTGGTATGAACAGCTGGCATCCTCTTGGCTTTTGCTGCTACTTGGTGTCGGAAAGACGTAATAGCTATGGATGAATGCCGTCATAAGTGAAATTGTTAATCATGAGTGGAAGGATAAAATGTAAAGTGTGGATCAATATAGTACGCCCCTCGTACATGTTTGTAAAATTCTTCAAACTGTTGACCATGAGCCCTAAACCCTTTAGATTTCTTCTTCTGGGGACATCGAAGAATGTGTCCTAAGATACTCCTGTGCATTCGGAAGAGGAGCTGGTAGCGCGAATTGTGGATGCAAGTGACCATGTAAGAGACACTGAAGAGATTTTTGGCCGTGTCAGAAATTCAATGACAAGACGCTGTGAGGCATGCATTGATGCTCATGGTCAACAGCTTGAACACCTTTTGCAATTTTACAAAATGTAATAAGAGACTTTTTGCAACCTCAAACAATAGAGAGTTTTTGCAACCTCAAACGATATGCGAAATACGAAAGGTGAAATGCGATAGGTGGCATTTTGTTCGTGTGACTGCCATGTACCGTTTGGTCATGCCAGCTTTGGTCGAACGAAATACGAAAATTCTAAAAAATTTCGTTGCCACCTTTGGTAACCAAATGTGTCGTCGCGCATGCGTGCTGGGCCCAACCTCCACGCTCTGACAGCAAGTTCCTCACGTTATCTAACATGGCGTCCGACGGGAAACTGCTTTGCAGTTGTTTAACACAATGTTAAATCCCACCACGAGTTATAGCTTTAAACTTTAATAGTACTTACTTCTCCTTGCTGCCATGATGCTGAGAATCAGATATCAGAGTGAGCTGAGCAGTGTAGAAGTAAAACCTGATGTTGGCAGTATCGAAATTCTGGAATTTCTCTTTTGCGCATTTCTCTTTTCGCATTTCTTATTTCGCGGGTGCAAAAACTCTCAAAACGAAATACGGAAATGTCACCTTTCGCATTTCCCCTTTCGTATTTCGCATATCGTTTGAGGTTGCAAAAAGTGTCTATTGTTTGGTTGTTAAAAACGTTATGACCATCAGTATCAAGTTTTCTAATTTCTCCGTTTTCTCGAAATACATTAACGAGAGAGAGAGAGAGAGAGAGAGAGAGAGAGAGAGAGAGAGAGACACAATAATGAGGAAGCCATTTTCTATAAGATGTTTGACAATTTTTTATATCTCAAAGATTCATTTGCGATTCTCTGCTTATTGGAAAAATATATTCAAAATAAAGTCCTTTACCACCCCTAAAAAAGCTTCTGATAAGCTCACTTATTTCTGCGAGCTTTGATAAATCATTAAAAATACCATAAACTTAAAAAGGGAGAAAACAGTTATTTTTGTGGGTTATTTTTTCATCGAAAAATCAGTATGGCCTCCCAGACTTGCCCGACAAATGTTTATTTGACACATTCTATACAAAATCATACAAAAAATATTTTTATTGTTTAATGTAATCTATTTGTGTCATGATATTTTTTTTTTTTTAGATAACGAGAATTATTCAGCACCGCCGAGCTAAATGAGATATCCTATGATTTATTAATGTTTCAATTAAAGATATGATCAACAATAAATTATTAGAAAACGTAATCCAAATATGCTTTAATTGCAGTCGATTAAGAGATAAATTACGTATATATGTATCTCTACAATTTTTCCAGTTTTATAATTTTATGCTCTATCTAAACACTTTCAAAATCATTAATAAAACTTCTGAAAACGTTTTCCTATAAAATTTTCATTCCAGCCATAAAATTTGAAAAACTAACAACTCTCTTATTTACTGAGCCGTGTTGAAAATCCATAAAATTTTCCTTTTACTATGTTTCATATTATCTGTCCTTTTAATAAAAGTTACATGTAAAACCAACTTTTATGAGCTTTATCATAATAATATTTTAATTTCTCATTTATTTCTTCTTCGTTCTAAAATAAACATGACTACCAATTCCAAAAAAAAAATTAATTTTATTTATTTCTATTTTTAATATAAGTAAATATTAAATATTCGATAATTTTTAGATCGATTTAGTTTTGCAAACCCTATTTATCGCTTAAAACTGTGCAAACATTTTAAATGAATATATTCATAAGGATTTTTATGCGTAAAATGGGGAGGATTTGGATTTTGAATTTCTATCTTTTAATTGTGAGAAAGTAGAAGTTATACACGAATTTGAGGAATTTGTAAAATATTACGAAGGGCTCGTTTTGATCTTCCATATAATAAATTTGGACATTCAGGCTCGTTTGTCTTCTCCTTATTTAAAGATATACGGGAAAGATACAATCTCTTGTAGATTTATGGTGACCGCTGTGTAGAAACGATAACAGGTGAAAACGTTTTATGAGACAGAAGTCGGGCAGGAATCAAAAACATATAACTCATATTCCGAAAAGTTATTTTATCCAGACCCCAATAAATCCACAAACAATAGTCAACACCTGCTTATATCATTGGTCAACGTATGAACCAAAGGCATTCATAACGCCATGCCTTTATTTTGATTTGTCACAACAGGCTGTCTCCATCTCACAGGGTTTCTGATTTTCATTGAAATCGAAAAACTTTTATTGAATGAACTTTTACTGATTTTTTAATTATTTTGAAAATTAACTGTGGTCATCCATGTAATCTGACATTTGAATTAGATTAAAAATCTGATATCCATAGTTTTGTTTGTATCTTTATATAAATATGCTGCTTCAGAAGCCCGAAAATCGAATCTGACGGTTGGGCTTCTCACACAACTCAAAAGCATTGCGCAAAAGCGATCTCCTCTTGACAATACAATTTGCATAGGAACACATTCACTCTAATTCTAAAAAAACCGTATCTTATTTTAAAAGAAACGTTTTCATAGTTAAAATAAACAGGAAACTAAAGTTTTCTGAATGATTCTATAAATATGAATAGTGTTGTCTAATCGGAACGATAAATCTCCAAGATTGTCATAGACCGATATATTCTTATATGAATACCCAAATCAAATATTCTCAAAATTCAATTTTCTTTAGATACACTTTCATTCAGCTTGTTCAGTATTATTTTTCTCTCTTCGAGCTTTCCCAAACACATACATTAAGAGGATGGGCTTTGAAGAATTGGTAAAATATTTTCCTGATGTTCTCTCTCAAAAAACACTTAATCTTGACGTCAATTCCACTTTCAAAAACTATTCCTTGTTTGAATTCCTCTCTAATATTTGTCCTGCCAATTCCATAAGCCAAATCCATGGGTGAAATTATAGGATATAGGAGAACACTGAATACGAGTGGAAAATGATTTCAGTCTCCACTGCCAATAGTTTTCATTGAAAATTGAAATTGAAATTACGAGAAGGGTTAATAGGAACCGAAAGGAAGAAGAGGATTGAATCGTAGCAAACTCCGATAATCACATTGTTAATAATAATAATAACCTTTTCGAAAATAAAAGGAGACAGTATAATTTGAAAACCCATTATTAAAGATATGATATAAAAAATCTGGCATTTATAGATAGAGACGATAGACTTACTTCTTTAGTCTATTTGTATATCATTTCTATTGAAGTAAATTTTCAAAAATATGTGCTGTTTTAAATTAAAATTTTTCCAATTCTTAGTAAATTGAAAAACAATATCGACCATATTGAGGCTTGAAAAAGGAATATTAAATGAGTTTTTGCTCTTAATTTTCTTTCGTTAAAAACAAAACTTCAGATAGTCTTTTTTGTTAATTTATTAAAAAAAACAACTTATATTCAAAAGAAAGAAAGAAAGAAAGGGGGGGAAATAAAATTTCCACATATTAAAATTTTTTATTTCTATCTTTATAGTAAAATCTACAAAATTAAACGATTTATTCTTTTATCACGTGTCTTTGCTCTACGTGTTTCCTTTTTTATAGTTTGCCATAAACACATAAAACCCTTTTCCGCACTTTTAAAGAAACTGTTGCGTTTTACGTCATAAATATTTTTACAACAATATTTTTTTTTCCCTTGGTTCGGAACTCGTTTTTTACCCAAAGGATTCAATGTCAAAAATTGGTTTGAAAAAAAAAACAACAACAACGAAACGTAATAAATGAAAATTTATAACTTGGAGAAAATGGAAGCGATTGAGAAAAATAGATTGGAAAAATGCTTATTTCAAGAGAAGCAGCTGAAAATGTTATGTTTAAATATTAACTTCTTTCATGTTCCTTTCCCAAAATTTACTTTTATAGTTTATGAAAATACGGTAGGCCTATATATTTTAAAATATAGAAAAATCGAATTCATTCTTAAAGTTGTTAATACGATGCTTGTTAAGCTTCTCTATTAATCAATCAGTCAATCGATAAACAAATGCAATTTATTAAATTGCTATATACAATCTAATTAAAGGTTACATTTTAACATATAATATACCTTATCTAAATATTTTACTTGAACGATTAATTTCACTAATTCAATAAATGTTATATTTTGAAGTTCAAATTTCAATAATGCCAAAAGATTTTTATACTATTTTTCCGAAAATTGCGCAGTGTAGACATGATAAAATCGGAGCCACAAAACTTCAAATTGTAACAGATTGGATAGACAAATTAATTAATGTTTTAAAACTAAAGGCATTTCATCTTTTTACACTCTGAATGGTAATTTCAACTGGATAAAACTTAAATTATCAAAAAAAAAAAAATTAATACGGAACCAAATTAAATACAAAAGCGCGCTGAGGCAGATGCATAAAATTTCTTGTAACTTGTACAAAAGTTGAGTCATAAATGTCGTTTACTCACCGGGAGAAGCGATGACGAAGAAACACAGCCGGATAGAAAAAAGTAGAACTTGTCTCCACAACTCCATTAACAAATCCTGAACTCTATCTTGGAAAAATAAATGTGTTTGTCGATATGAAATTCAAACGTGGATGAACTCCAGTGAGTGAAGAAGAAAGTGAAGCGAGAGAAGAGAGCGTGCTTGAAGCGAGAGAAGTAGTAGTAGCAGCAGCAGCAGCGCCAACCGAAGAGTCGGGGGCGGCGGCGGCGGCTCAGTCACCGGTCGTGCTCCGGTGGTGAAGGCGTCATCACCATCCAACCTGACAGAGAGCACAACTGCTGGCAAAAGGCAACACAGAGGGAAGCCGAACCCAAACGCCGGTTAAACGCAGCGCCCCGCACCGACGAGCCCGGAAAGACGTGCGGAAATCGGTGGGCGGAGGGGGCTTCGAATCCGCGACCTCGTCGTCGGTCTCCCTAACACAACACTGATCGAAAGAAGAAGAAAAAGAGAGAGAGAGAAAAAAGGGAAATCTCCCCCTATTATGTTGCGATAAAAGAGGGACACGGCGGGAGAGAGAAGAAAAAACTTCTCTTTGTGTGGAAGCAGGCCATCTCCTTCTCTTTCAGCTCCTAAATGAACTACACATCAATCTATGCTATTACGAAATGTTTCTTTTTTATCATCTTTCTTATACCTTTTTTTTTTTACCATAACACCAGTTAAGAAGCGCAGATATAAAAACAAGCCTGCCTATCAAAATATTAACCGAGAAAAAAAAAAAAAAAAGAGGGGAATTTGGATATCGATATTGATCGGTTAAAGAATGGAAGAAATATATCACTGCTCGATGACGAGCCAATGACGATGAAGTGAAGGTATATCCACTCCCTCCCACGCGTGACATCTATTCGCATGACATGACGGGAGACGGCAAAGAGAGAATAGAAAGGAAATGAGAAAAGGAATAGAGAAACCAACGGAGATTGGTGGATGATGATCAGAAAAAAGAAATTGATAGAATGAAGAGGAAAACGGTCATAAAGAACTGATCGTGGGTGAAGTCAAACACGAAATGAAACAAGGACGACAGAAAGTCAAAGAACTCCAGTTACATGGTAGAGATAAAAAGAGAAGAAAGTTTTTGAATATTCTTTAGTTTGTTTTAATTTTTACATCGATTGAACATCACCATTAGAAATGCCCTTCTTCTCGAATAGGCAAGTTATACATATTTGTTGCTCTGTAGTTGCTAGTTCTTTCAGATCTGGTACGTAACTATATCGGTTTCCTGATCAGATTTTTTAATTTGGAGGCAGAAAAATTTCATCATATCTTTAAATACGAGAATGTATGCTAAAATTCTTGCCTCCTTTATATGTATATGATTCTTAAATTACTCTTTTTCTTAAAAGTCTCTCTTAATACATACATCCAAATTTCAAAGCGTTTTTATTGGCCACAGGTAGCATTCTGATTTGTTATTCAAGATTTTTATTAGTTAAAAGAGAATCTGTAAAAATTCGAAACAAATAAAAATACAGAAATTACGCAGTTTAAAGTCTAGTAAATATTTACAGTCTTATCGTCGTGCACAGCTAAACGTATTTGAATGGCAATGCTTTTAAGTTGAAAGAGACGTATCTAAATACCGCGTTATCAAGTAAATTTTAATCCTGAAAATCAAAATAACTAACTTTCTAATCTTACAATTCAAAATCAGACACAGGATTTTCAACCGGTATGTCTGCCTTACACAAAAGATTGGTAAGTGCCTTCGCGATCGCCAAATGTGGCACTTCTATTCCTTAATACGGGAAGACTATTTAAACATTCTGGTAAGCGTATTTCAACAGATATCAGAAAGTGAATGAAAACGTAGCAGCATTTTGTTTTCTGTATTCAACGGTTTAACTTTTATAACCGTACGATTAAAATACGGATTTACAGATGGTGTCTGAATGTTTTCTTGCAGTTATAACTTAGCAGCATTGTTGTCTATGACGAACAGCTCGCCACTATCATGGAAATGACTTTAATTTTCATCAACGAAAACTCAGTACTAAAAACATAGGCAGTTACGCATTACAATCTAATAAAGAACTTTATTTTTTTAATGGTAAATAATTGTCTTAAAAACCTAAAAACATAATACCTCAACACAAAAATTATGCTGGCCAACAAAAAAAACTTTTTTAAATCATCTTTAACGTTCAGAGCTGGTTCTTATTTATACCTTTTTCTAATGCTAAATCCTGTTTTTCCATGAAACACTTTTAAATTGTTCAGAGTTTGAGGCGTGATAAATTTCCTTGTGGCCCAAAAATATGGATACTTAATTCCAGCTGCTTTTCTTCACACCCATTACTTTAACATTGAATGAATGAATTTTTAAAGGGGTGGTTATCAAAGAACCAAGCACTGCGACCTCAGGTCTATTGTACTATCCCCAATGATGATGAAAGAACGATTATGAACGGGACAAACACAAACATCCATGCCCTCGGCGGGATTCGAACCCGCGACTCGCTGGTATCGAGAGTGGAAAGAAAGTGTGCCTTAACCCTCTCGGCCACCGAGCCGGCTACTTTATCATTGAAGTCTTGATGTGCATAACCTGGAAATGTGACATGATAGAAAAAAATCAAAAAGCAGATTCGGATTCAGCACACTAAAAACAACAAGAATAAGTCAAATTCATTCAAAATGATTTTTCATTGCTGGCCTGTGTTATTTTTAAAAAAAGAAACTTTAAATAACAATTTTAACCTCATAAAATACCTTTCAAAACTAATTATAAACCCCAAATTTATTTAACATTTACAACATTTACAATATATAAATTTCAAACCCATCCCCTTAAGTTAGTACATTTAAATTTTATTAAAAGTCTTAAAAATATAAAAAAAATAGAAATTTAATCAAATTAAATCAAAATTTGTATCAAAAATATAAGAATTAACGATATTGTAAATATTATAAATGTTAAATGAATTTAGCGTTAAAATTTAGTTTTTTAATTAAGCAATTAAAAACTCAGTTTTGAATGAGGTTAAAATTGTTATTAAAAGTTTATTTTAAAAAAAAAATTTGTGTGGAGGTGTTAGCTTTAAGATTGTTGTAAATTTACCACAACGTGTTAAGTATTAATATTGGTAAATGATTCATTTTACGGATTGAAAATCGCCCTTAATTTAAGTAACCAAGTTTGGTATATTTGAGAAGCAAAGACATTTCCTAATTTCGAAAAATCAAAAATTTATTTGTACTCATTTTTGGGAGATGCTTCATTACAAATAAAGGGCGCTAAGTGGTAAAAGCAAAAATGCCAGTGAAGGACTCTGGTGATCAATTCATGAACTAAATGAATCACTGACATTTCTGGATATGTAACCTATGGTATTATTTTTGGCGTAACCGAAAATTATCTAAATATAATATCTTATGCAAAATAGGATAAGCTTTAAAGAGCACGAGGAAAAAAGGCAACAAACCTGTTTAGAGTATTATGCAAAAGAGTGGAGATGAAAGACAGCAAGGTGAATATTTGAACAGAAGTGAAATCTTAAAATTTTTTTTTAGCTATTTTCTTAAAATAAAAAACAACAAAAATCAAAAAAACAAAAACGATAAGGTGATGACGTCAAGGAAAGGGGTCCCCCCCCTCCTCACTCTCGGGTCCACTTTGAAGAATACCGCCATTAAAAATATCGATCGAACGGCTCAACCTCTAAATGGTGGATCTCATCTGTTAGAGGGAAAGGGTTATAAATGATTCCGATGACAACACCTTCCTTCTTTCTCACCACCCACCTACCCATCCTCCCATCCCTCCTTCGTCGGACCGCAAACCCTGCTTTGACAAGCGCACCACTGGGCGAGAGCGAAGTGTCTGTGTGTTGTGTTGGCGAATGAACGGTTTTGTTTACCATATTCGACGAACCTTCTTCCTCTCCGGAGATCGGTTCATTAATCACAGCGCGTGAAAAACACGCCGACACCCCCTCCATTTCATAAACATATTGCCCCTACGTTAACCACTTAGCAACGAATTATAAAGAGAGGGCAGAGAACTCAATTCGTTCACGCTGCTTTTATGACCCTTACCAGATTCCGTCTGAATTTATAGAAATTTATCAACCGTAAAGAATCACATAAAATCATTTATGGTGTTTTTCATTAATTCTTTTTCAGATAATGTATCGAAGGATGGTCTCTTTCCTTTCTCTTCTCTTTCCATTCCATCAATCGGCAATCGACACGTCGTTTCCTTAATTTTTATTTTTTTTTAACTTTTAGTGTTTTGGACGATCGAGAAATTCGAGATCGTATGACATCGACGTC
This sequence comes from Rhysida immarginata, assembly GCA_023313115.1. Classification (NCBI taxonomy): domain Eukaryota; kingdom Metazoa; phylum Arthropoda; class Chilopoda; order Scolopendromorpha; family Scolopendridae; genus Rhysida; species Rhysida immarginata. The sequence goes on along the minus strand of JAHWFO010023306.1, from coordinate 306,758 downwards.
ATCTTCCACAAGGATGTTTCCATCTTTTATCGTTCCTTGACTCAAATCCAATAACGTTTCAACGCTTTACATCCAGTAACATAGCGAAAAAGAGATTTATTTCATTTCAAAGTAATATATTTTTAATATCTTTGAAATTTCTCTTTTCATTTACAGAGATGATTAAAATATGAAATAAGTCATCATTCTAATAGTCAAGTTTATAAAAATTTAATTTCTTCTTACTTGAAATTTTATTTGGATATAGAATCGATTTTCGTCTCTATCCTTTCTCCCTCTAAATAAATAAAATTAGAAAAAGAAAAAAAAAAGATTTCAATATTCAATAAAGTGCTACTCCTTAATTTAAAATCTTAATCACTCAGCATGAATATGACATGGACGGTTAAAGATTATTAAACATTAATAAACGAAATCAGTTTTTTTTTTACTTTAAAGCGCAGAGCTCTTTCAAACATAATGGAAAATTAAATATTTACTGCTACGTTATTTAAATATTTTCTGTTATTTAAAAAAAAAAAAAAGAAAATTGATTATGAAGTTATTTTTTTAAAAAAAATGAAGCACCCTAGGAAACGAGAATGCAGAATGCCACGTTCAGTTTTCATTCAGTTTTTGCTCGGACGAATGCTGCAATAAAAATAGCTCAACATGCCAAATGTCAATTCAGATCAAAACTCCAGGTCGTAATTTCTCCATATCGATCGGGATTGGATATAATAAATAACTGATTTATTTAATTAAGGCAACACTGGCTATGCAATCTCTTCTTATTAATTTTAATCTTATACTCATTTCGAGTGAACCTGCCGTAGGTGCAACTCCTCATGAAATGATGATGATGCTGATGAGCAGGCAGTGTTACGCAAGTGACAGCAATAAAAAGGATGAGGGGAAAAGTAAATTGGTAAATCTCTCGATATAGCTTCTGGACTATTGCATGTGCCTAGATTAAAAGCGAGAAATTAAGGGAGGAGAAAATAGCATCTGTTTTTCAAGCAAGCTTTTTATTGTTGCCCGTTACGCTTATAGGATTTCTCAATAGTGGGAAAAAATGAACTTATAAATTTTAGAGGGTGCATAAAATTTATTATTCGGAGCTTCGTTATCAGTGCTAATATTTGGAAAGATTAATTTTTCAGCTTTAAACAGAAACTAAATCTTAATTTTTTTAAAGGCCTAATTTGAGAAGGAGGTATTCAAATGCAAAATTGTGAGTTAAGTCGATTTTTTTTTTGCTCATCAGTGTATATTGTAATTTTGTGACTCGTGGTGGTACATTGTTATTATTAGAAAAATGGATATGTCATAAAAATTAAACGATAGCGTCTCTAACAAATACAGAGCTCATTTCTAACACTTGCTTTCTCCACTTAAACTAATTGTTCAGGGAATTAGAAAAAGTATAATGTTATTACACATATGGCTGAAAAAAGCTGATTTCGCATGAGACGTCTACCTTAGAAAATAGCTGACTTTGTAAGGAATTTATATTACACCATGAAGAGAGGGCCATTAAGTTGCCAAACACCACATAACCATAAAACCTCGGATTTTGGAGAAAGCAGTCTTTGGAAATGGGCCCTTTCAATTGAACATACCCAGTCTTTACATCGTTGGATAGAGTAGCCTATACATAAAGGGAATGGCCAGCTCCGACATGTTAAAACCCATCCCGATTTTATTTTTACTGAAAGAATACGTTAAACAATATACGCTGTCAAAATTTTAGTTGCTCATACGCACTGGAAATATTTTTAAAAAATTTTTAAAAATATTTTCTGGGCGTTTGGAATTTATTTTCTTTTTAAGTATTCGGCCCACATATTTTTAATTAAATTCATGTCTGAGTTATTTATCGGCCAATCCATTATTTTAACTTGTTTTTATTTCGAGATTTTTTTTACCACGATGGCACGACGTATTGTCATCTTGGAATACAACCGACCGTATCGTACCCAAACTAAGATGTCAAGATAAACATTCAGGTGTTTGGAGAATTCACATTTCACCAAGTTCCTTAGAGATGTGATACATCCGCATACAGACCGCGTTAAACATTCAGGATGAAATTTTTCAGATGCTCGGCGCCACACAGTTTTGCCGTTGTCGTCGCCACAGCCGAAACACACTCTGGATTCATCACTAAGGATAATTTGGTTCCAATTGTTGACATCCCAGTTTTTATACGATTTTGCCCATTATCAACGCGCTGCAATCTGTTTGAAAGACATATTAGGTTTTGTCTTTGCTTTTCTTCGGCGGAATCCAAGCTTGTTCAAATGATTACGAACAGTACGATCACATACACGTACTCCTAATTTTCTCCACTGAGTACTTAGTTCTTGTGATGATAATAATCTCATTTTTAAAGCTATTGCCTCGAGTTTCCCGTCTTCTCTCCTTGTTGCTTTGAGTGATGCACCAGTCCTTTTCTTGTTAGTGTTAAAAACGAAGTTATTTGCATCTATAAAGCCTCCCATGTCTATCTCTCATGAAATTGTAATGGTCAATCCCATTGAAGGCTTACTCCATAGTGAGCAAATATTTACACTATATGATCAAAAGTTTAGGAACACCAGCATTTCTGCGTCGCAGGCTTTAGATAAGAGGAATTATTAAGCGGTAAAAGCAGCCCCTTTTGCTCTAATGACAGCCTCCACCCTCGGAGGAAGACTTTCCACAGTTATTGGCAGTAAGAAGTTGGAATTTTCTTGCCTCAGAGGTCTGATTAGTTCAACCACGGGTGAAGGACGTTGTGGTCTGGCACGTAGTCGACATCCCAGTTCATCCCACTGGTGTACAGTGGGATTGAGATCGGGGCTCTGGGCAGATCAATCCATTTCTTCAACCCCGTTGTCTTGACACCGACCGTGTACAAACATTGCATTATGGTAAGGAGCATTGTCATGTTGATACAGAAAAGGTCTATCCCCCAACTGTTCCCACAATGTTGGCGGTACACAGTCGTCCAAGATGTCTCGATAAGCAACAATATTCATCGTTCCTTTAACAGAAACAAGCTGGCCCAGTCCGAACCAGAAAAAAGAGCCTCATACCATGATGTTACCTCTTCCAAACTTCACAGTGGGCACCACATACACATGTAGGAAATATTTTCCAGACATCCGCCAAACCTAACTTCGTCCATCTGATTGCCAGAATGTGTACCGTGATTCATCAGTCCAAAGGACACGTTTCCACTCCAAACATCGCCTGGAATTGTTGTGGGCAGTAGCACGATCGCGGAAACCTAGGGAATGGAGTTCTCGATGAATGGTGATTGTGCTAGCAACACAGGAAGCAGAATTTCTGAATTCTATAGAAATTATTTCAGCATAAGATCTTCGATTGCTCCGTGTCACACGTGCAAGCTCTCGACGATCCCTGTCTGTCAGTTCGTGGTTGCACTATCGTTGCTCCCTGGGTCTTCCACTTCGCAATCACATTGCCTATAGTTGTACGGGGTATTTGTAGAACGGTGGAAATCTCACGGACTGACTTGTTGCACAAGTGGCATCCTATGATGGTTCCACGTTGAAAGTTACTGAGCTCTTTTTGAACGACTCACATCTTAATAATACGATGCAGATATGTGTCTGAAGGCGTATAATGCTATTTAAATAATTTGCATGCATTGTCATGCGACATTTGGCACATTCCATAATTCATGAGGGGTTCCCTGTACTTTTGATCACATAAATATCGCCTGAACAAATACTTTTTTCCTTAGAGGGTCTTCTAATAATAGTTGTTTATGATCCCTTATTATTAGATTATGGACTAATCTTTTTTTACATGTTTTCAATAGCAATGGGATAAATTACCGTATAAAAAATTCTTTATTTTCTATTTTTTTTTAATCAATTATACCTCAGGTCGTTTATTCACCAATTCTCAAATACTTATTGCCAGGGGTTGTATATAATTATTAGTGTACATAACCACTCGAATAAATAAAGTTTCTCTGAGAGCCGAAATATAATATCTTTAGTAATACATCAAACTATAAAACTCTTCAAAAAGGGAAAACGTCTAATCCACAAGGAAAAAAATTGAAATACCGCATACCAAGAGCTCACAAGGGCTCTTGGCATACCTATTTTGGGTACCAGGTATCCATCTTCAGCGGGTATCCATTTTGTTGTATAAAACTCTTATTTTATTCATACTGTATCATTATCTTTTTCAAATTTTGTTCAAACTATATAATTATGAGTACATATAATCACTTGAAGTAAGTACCGTTCGATTTTAGTACATCGTAATAAATTTTCTTTAGAGCCGAGAGATGGCATTACTTTGGTAGCACATCAAGCTAAACTAAATTTAAATTAAAATTTTAATTGGATATATTAGTTATGAAAATTTTCAAATGTAAAGTTGTTGGTCCCGTGATCTTTTCATAGGTAATATTCTAGAAGTATATAAATATCGAATGAATTTATCAGCAACTGTAAATACATATATACGCTGGATTAAATGTTATATATGACTAACAGAGAGCAAATGTTTCCAATGTTCGCCCGAATAACACGTCCGAGATATTGGTGCGAATAATTAATGCTATTAATTCTGCCACAACCAATCAGAATTTTATAATAGCTACTTCATTAATTATCAACAGGAAACAAATTTTAACATCGTTTAATTGCCATGATACTATACTACATGTAAATTATTCACATGTTAAATATATTAAAGTTTTAGCAGAATACATCATGAAGCAGATATGACTCAAATAAACTTTATGAAATCTGTTATCGAGTATAAGTTTATATAATAAATATTTCATTTTCCTTCAAGCAAAACAAGAACTTTTACAACGGAGGCGAATCTCAATGGATAAATTAATTGAATACATTGAATTATACAGGGTGATTCAAATCGTGTGTAAAACAATTTAAGGGGGTACTATAGAGGTCAAGGTAAACACAAAAAGTTCATATGAACATGGGTCCGAATTTGAACGCTAACTGAGATATGAACAGAAATAAAAATGCCGCCACCAAGATCAACAAGTTAATAACTCAGGTTCTCTAAAGCTAGATTAATGAAATTTGGAGGAATAACAGGGTACATAAGACTGTGTGTACCGTTAAAATCTGATCG